>JAOXYD010129090.1:0-11017 GCA_028565735.1 Pinacopodium congolense | reverse complement strand
CAAATTAAGTGGTGACTAAACTCAATCCTTGTGGGATCGATATCCGTTCTTTACTACAAGTTATGACCCGTATACTTTCGGTTTTGAGCGTAAAACTAGTAGTTTGTTTTGCAAACGAACAATAACATCACTAATTACCATGTATTAATAGGCTATCCCCTATTAGATTTGCTCTCCAAATGCCTTGTTATGGGGACACTAATTACAAGGGTATAAATAAGGACCCTTACAATGATGAAAGTGAGTGTGAGTTTATTACTTCTCTTAAAATATTTTCAAACTTTATTCTTGCATCATTAAAATTTTAGCAGTTTGATCCTTAAGTTGATTATTAGTACAAAGGCCTTCAGTGACATTGGTTATTCTATGGGTGTCCATTATTCTTTCTAGATGTGATGTTCTTATGGTGGTGATAACTTAGCTATTTTGATTTTTATAATTGAGAATATCATAAGATTTTACAAAATTCCTAAAGCAGCACCAAATGATGTAGATTGAATTTTTGATAGACTTATTAGTATGATCTTAGTTCTATAAGTTGATAAAATAACTACTACATGGAATAGGTGTTTTTGGAAAAGACACTCTAATAATTAAGTGAGTAAAATTTGAAGGGTGCTAAATATGCAAAAGAATCTCTAATTAAGCTTAATAATTGTATTTATGAAATTTATCAAAAAAAAGTAGTAGTTATGAAAATTTACCTTCAGAGGCCTCCCTTTCTATTGAAAACTCCTTGAATTATAGTTGGACTCTAATTATTCTTAGTATAGTTGTATCCAACTTATGTTAAATACCTAAGTCAATATTTAATTAGAACTCTACTTTCTTATATAGATGAGTCATATCACACTGAATTAACCAAGTCCTCTTCATACAATCATTAGGATTGTATCAAGAGAGAATTTTTCTACTTTGATAATAGGTACTAATAATGATGAACATGCACTCATCCTAAACCTCTTGAAAACCTTTTCAATGTAAACTTTGTAAGGCATTCCTAATATTCTATTGAACTTGTCTACGTGAATTTCTATGTCAATCACTCATATCTCTCATTTTAATGTTTTGAGAGAGAAAATCCTCAGTCTCATGTAAAAAATTTAAATAATTAGTTTTAAGTAATATATTTTAAATATAATACCTAACATAAATATCTTCTCCCACCAACCTTAAGATATATGCATTGATCGATAACGTTTTCGTTAAAACCATAAAAGATTATAACTTTCTTAAATTTCATATACCATTAATATGAGGTTTATTTTATTCCATATATAGACTTCTTAAATTCCAAACCAATGATTTCTATTACCAAAAAAAAGTTCTTAAGATTAAGTCTTACAAGATCTCCTTTCAAAAAAAAAAAGGCAATTTTCACATCTATTTAATGAAATTATAAATTAAAATGAACCCCTAAGGTCACCTTACTCTTAATGAACCCTTCTTAGGAACTAGAGAGAAGGTTTCATCATAATTAATTTCTTCACTATAAGGAAAAAACCTTGGCTAGATATCTAGCTTTATATCTTTTTAAATTACTAGCTAAGTCCCTTTCAATTTTAAAACAACTAATATTTTTTTCTATTAGTTGAAAAATATCTCACACTTGATTACTACCCATGGATTTTAACTCTTTTTTCACAACCTAATACTAGATATTAGTACTGAACCAAAGAGGTTCCAATCATGTGTTTGATGATGACAAAATATTATTATTACTAATGTTTGAGTTTTTGATGAGTTAATAAGATAGGTTAATGCATGTGTACAAAAGCATGTCTTAAGCCAAGGTAGAAGAGCCTTTGTGAAGATGATGAAGGAAGGAACAAACATTGAAGAGTTAAAGTGAAGATCAAGAGAAGAAGATCAAGTTTGGCTAGGTTTAGGTGTGTCTAGGTATGTAGTCTTAAACTTGATCTTAATCAATGCTTGAAATGGCTCACGTTTGCATGACATATATGCATGAACATTTGTATATAGGCATATAGAAGTTAAATTGCGGTTTTAGTGATTAATTGAAATTAATTGTGGCATTGGTTTGTTAGGAATTGATTTCAAAAGTCATATAGACATCATGTTTCATAATCAAGAGGCAATGTGATGAATTATATTAATGTCTGCCTCTTGATGAGTTTAAGTGAATTGAATTGTTGATTAAAGTCATTTATATGTGTTTGAATTTGTTTGAATATACTTGTGACATAAATTTTGGTTTATATAATGTTTGAAAAGTTTTTAAAGTTGTTTAAGATTGAAAATTTTCATATCATAGCAAATCCATATTTTTTAAGTTGATTAATTCATATTGATTTGTTATGTGACCTCTAATTATGTCTTAAAACTTGTTTGAAGGGATAATTTCTAAAATTGTTTGGAATTATTTCCTTTTGGATGCTTGTTTTTTTCTAGAGCAAAAAGGTAGTCTGATCAAAGCTATACGGTGCCATTGTACTCCAGCAGCTCACCGTTTAGGTCTTCTTCTAATAACTCTTTATTTCCTTTCTTGGAATAAAAAAATTTTAAGCTTCAAATAGCTAGGCTTAATTATCATAAGCTATAGAACCTTTACTGTGAGTTTTCAAATTGAGTTTATTGTAGGACCTTTAGAGAAACAATGTAGAAGGTGTGTATTTGCAATTTAAATTTGGGAATTAATTTATATTGATTTTTTTTGTGATATTGGCTGCTCTTTACTATTCAAAATAGAGTTGTTAGGTTACCCTTAGATTGTTGAAAACAAGATTTTAGTTTCATTAATTATTGAATCTGAATTACATTATTTTAGGCCTTGTATGTGCATTGAGATTACATAAGGCATTAGCATAGCATTGGCTGCATTTGAGTGTCTTTCCTGAATTGATTTTGATCAAGTTGTTGTTAAGCCATATAAACTTGAGTAGATGCTTTGGTAGCCTAAGTTTGGGGTTTTGCTTTATGAAATCAAAATTTATAATTATTGATTGAGATGATAAGGTTACTATTCACCCATTACCAAGTAAGATTGGTTGGGTTCCTCTTGAACTTTAGAAACAAGTTTGTATTAGGTTTCTCTTGATCCTTAGAGACAAGATTGTATTATATTTCTCTTGACCCTTTGAAACAAAATTGTTTTGGATTCCTCTTGACCCTTGTGAATTAAGATTGTATTAGGTTTCTCTTGAACTTGGTTAACAAGATAGTTATAAGGGTTACTCTTTACCTTAGAAGAAAGAATGTAATTCTTTTTTATTTGTTGGTAAAGAATAATATCCAATAAGTAGTTAGAGAGGAGACATGGCTTATCTTTGGGATAGGTTAACTTCTTTAACAAACCTTTTGCCTCTCTCTTCTATTCTCACTTTACTTATTAATTGTTGTGTGTTTTCAAATTGGAATTTAAGTTAACATATCTCATTAAATTGAATTGGCTTGGGTGGTAAGTTTAATTTGTTAAGAACGTTTTTTTAAGGATCAATTCACCCCCTCTTGAGTGCTTTTAGGGCTTACAATTGGTATCAAATTTTGGTCTCACATTTTCATTAATTTCTAATAAAATTGTGAGAAAATATTAGAAATGGAACATTATTTTGGTCAAGATTGTTTAGAAATCCATAGACCACCTTTCTTTAATGGAAATGATTTTTTTGTTTGGAAAATTAGATTGAAATTCTTTCATATGGGCCAAGATTTTTGTTTGTGGGATTTTATTTCAAATGACCCTCATGGATTTTCAAATGATGATAAATTTGTTTCCTTAAATGATAAAGCCATGCATATTCTTCACGATGTATTAGTTAGGTGTATTTTTTATAAAGTATCCATATGCAAATCTGCTTTTGAGATCTGGTGTAGGTTGGAATAAATATAAGAATAAGGAACTAAAGAAGAAACGAAGGAAGTGGAGGAAGTCAAGGAAGAAGAAGAAATTCAAAATGAATGCCTTGTAGTTTCTTTGGAAGAAAATCGATCTACATCAAACATTCAAAAGAAAAGCAATGAGGTACTTTCTAACTCCCATTATAATGATGATGAAAATGAGATTAATGCTTTAAAAATAGGATTAAGTTATGATGAGTTAATTAGGTGTTTAGAACATGCTACAATAAGAAGGAAGAAATTCTCTTATAAACACAAGGAATGCATGAAGTTATTAAATGATTTTATAATAGAAAATGAAAAATTAAAGAATGACTTACATGTTTTAGAATATAAGGATGTGGATGTTGTTTCAAATGATTGTATGATTGAGAATGACAGGTTAGTGAATGTGAATGATTGTTTGAGAAAATAATTGGACGATTGTTTGCATTAGAATGAGAAATTGAAAGATGAATTGCATGACATGCTAAAATCTAAAAATTCATGCATATTAGAAATTGATAGGTTAAAGAATGAAATAAAATTCATGCTAGATTATAAGAGTGTGGATGTTGGCATGCATAACAATGACCATAAATTAATGCATGAAAATGAATCTTTGAAAAAAGAAGTGAATGCCCTCAAAGAATCAATATCTAAATTCATAAAGGGCCAAAAAAAAGCTAAATTACATTCTAGAAGGATAAAAGTCTTCTAATAATAAACAAGATTTATGTTTTATTGATGTAAATGTCTCTAATGATGCGAAGACCATTTTTGTAAAGAGAAAGAACTTAGAAGATGAAATAGTGCTTAAGCCCTCATTTGATAACGGTGCATCATCATATAATCTCATTCTAGGCCATCTTTTAAGAATGTTGCATCTTCATCTAAATTACCTAATAGGAAGAATAATCATTATGCATTCATATATGCATCTAGATCAAAAACTATGAAGGATGTGCATCAAGGAAGAAAAAGGTATAATTTCTTTAGGAATGCATAAAATCATAACGATGAATTTTAGACTCAGGATAGGTAAAGAGGTGCAAGGCATTCACATGCTCCTCATGTACATGCATACAACTCTAGGAACACTTCATATTTATATCCTATGAATAAATCTCAACTAAGAAATACATCTAGGCCTCATGATAAACACCAAGTTAGGAAATTTGAATCCTTACATTCCCATACTCACCACAAGCATATGCATAAGGCTAGAGACATGTCTCAATCACATCTTAGATCACCTTTACATCTAGAAAAGAACATGTTAACATTTAGGCCATATACTAGGCATTTGCAACCAACTCACACATATACACCTCAAATGCATTTGTACACATCTAAAAATGTATCTTTTACTCATTCTAGGCCATAAAATATGTTTCATTCATATTCTAGGCATACATTCATCAAGGAAGCACATTTAGAGATAGAAATGCATTCAAGTCCCATATTAGGCAAAGTGGCATTTTCATAGACATAATGGGATTATGAATTCTCATAACTCTCATATCTATAATTATCATACTACGAAAGCTCATTTTGATATGAGAAATACACTTAGGCATAAAGATCATAAGGTTCATGACCACATGCATAAAGTTTCATATGTTTATAACTTTTGTGGTGAGCTTAGACAACTAGAAAAAAAAAATTACTAAACAAAGAATGTTTAAGAAATTTTCTCAAATATGGGTTGAGAAACATTCTAAAGCTAACCCCCAAGGACCCAAAGTTATGTGAGTACCTAGAAAAAAATAAATCTCTTGTTTTTTATGTCAACATGCAATTGATGCTAAGTTAATGTTAAGATAGGAATTAAGAGGAAGTGGTATCTCCAACTTGAAGTGAAATGTGGAAAGATCCCCATAAGTCCTTACATAAGCTTATCAAGTAACATTGTTGAATCAAGTGAGGAGTAAAGAATTTGGTATTATACAATGATGTAAAAGGAGGTATTCCTATGTCCTTATTTGACAATTTATAGCTTGAATTGATTTTGGATATTTGTGTTTGACTAAAGAAAGCTTACCTCAGTTGCTTGTTTTAGATTTAAAAGGTTTCATGTATTTAGGGGGAGTCATTGCATAATATTTGAAATTAGCATATTGCCTTAAAATTTTGGCATAATTTTTTAAATTGGTGCATTACATTGATTTTAGTATATGACTTATTCTGAAAATAATGCATTGCACATGTTTAAAAATGGATTTTTAAATATTTTGGAAATGGATTTCTTATATAAGTTTAGAAAGAATGTTATTTTAAATTGATATTTTTAATTAGTATTGGAACATATGATTTTTTTCAATTAGTATCATATCCTTCAAATTTGCAATTAGTATCATCTTCTTACATTTGGTAACAATTCACATCACTTTTTTTTTTCAATCGGTATCATGCTTTATAAATTGTATCATTTCTTTTCAATTGGTATCACCTTTGAAAGTGTGCATAACTTTTAAAAGGGTTTTTAAGATAAGAAAAAACTCGTTCCTCTTATGTGATTAAATTTTTTCAAATTCATAAATTTAGGGGGAGTATATCTTTTTGACATATCTCAATTGGTTTTTCATGACTTAAGAAAATTTTGCATGCTATTGACACATAATGTATGTTCACAATAAAAAATATGCATAACTTGTGTTTTAGATTCATAATATGAATGAATATGGCTTTTAGTTTCATAATATGTTTTTGTTGAATTATAACTTGTCAAACATGTGGCCTTCATATATTATATGCATAAACGTGTGTTTTTTATATGATATATGTATGGTATATATTTTTTATCCAAAGGTACATAATATATGTTTTTTATGCATAAAGATGCATACTAGATATTTTTTATATATAAGGTACATGGTGTAGGAAAATGTACATATTTGAAGCATAGAAAATCCATAATATGTGTTTGACAACGCATTTTATACGTTTATCCCTTTTACATGCATAATTGTCCAACAATGCATAATCGCATTCATTTAGGGGGAGCATTCTATAAAATTTTACAAATTAGTTACAATTGGTATTCTTGTTTATGATGTCAAAAAGTGGGGAGAAAGGTGTGCGATATTAAGCTTGAATAAGAGTTTTCAAAATAAAGGGTAGTAGCATCATTTCATGCATAATGAATTGTTACATGAAATGTGTTGTATATATGTTTTATATGCTTTTAATATCACATTTTTTATCATTACTAAAAAGGTGGAGATTGTTGAACCAAGGATCCAATCATAAGTTTTGATGATGACAAAACATTATTATTACTAACCTAACAATGCAAACACCCCCTTATTAGTAACTAAAGACACGTATGAATGTGTTTCATTTAAGGCACAATCAAACTAAGGGCTCTAATGCTTTCACTAATTGAATGAATGATAAATCACACAAATGAAAGCTTAAACAAGCTTAATATGGTAGATTTGATGCACTCAAAAACTTGTATGATAATGAAACACAATCTGAAATGTCCACTTAATCAAAATCTGGACTGATTTGATAGACAAGAAAATAAATACTTCCAAACAATCATATAAGTCTCTTAAAATTCAACTAAATATTCAATAATATTCATGAGAATTAAATCAAACAGAAAACAATAATTTGTAAGCAAAAAAATCATATTTGAATACTCAAATATAGATATGAAAGCAATCACATGAAATCTGGATAGATTTAAGTAGTCTTCAAATAGGAATCCTAAATAGAAGATATAAGTGCCCCAAAATCAAAATAAAAATACTTGGATAATCAAACTAAACACAGTAAGCTTATACACCCATAACTAATTTGTATAATAAAAATTTGTAGTTAACACAGGAACAAAAAAATAGTGACAATTCAGGTATATCTGAAAAATGATTTTTAAACCAACTCAAATAGCCTTTAAAAAATTTGAAACTAGAATTTAACACACTCTAAAAACTTGAGAAGTCATAAAATAATTTTTTCACGATTTTAGAAACTGATTAAAAAGTCAAGAAAAACGTTGAAATTTGTGACAGATAATTCTAGACAAATTCGACACTTCTGAAGAGAACAAAATTTAAACTCAAGAAATAATCATCTAAAAATCGAAACAAAATCATACACCTTATATAAACCTTAATAAAATAGAAATACATAAAATTAGAATTTGTAAAATATATTTAGGTATTAAAAATTCAATATCTAAGATAGATCAGAACAAATAGAAATATATTTGGTATGTTTTAGAAGTTATGCTCCAGTCTATCAATATAATAACTCCATAAATTAGAAACTATGATCAATCACAACCATGCACCCCTATTCTAATAGAAAACGCAAACTTTTTTTGGATGTTTGAGAGGTTATGGTCCAATCTATCAATATAATCACTCCACAAATTAGAAACTATGATCAATCACAATCATACAGCCCTATTATAATAGAAAACGCAAATTTCATAATTAACCAAACAGATTTAAGATGATATAGATAAGGAAAAACAGAAACATTGCAGAGAAAGATAGCTTGGAGAGATTGGAGAAGTTATCTATCAATTTTTGTTTTTAAGAGCTCGAAAACATGAGTTAAGAATTTAAAGGAGGTCTAAAAGGTTGATAGGGTTTGTTCTGTGGCTACTTGCATTTTTCTTAAACGTTTTAGGGTTTATCCTGATTTAATTCTAAATAAGGAAATATAAAAGTGTTGGAAAAATTTTTAGTAATATGTCTTCTTAAAGCTTCAATTAATGTTTTGACTACTTAGAAAAATGAAATAAAATTCTAGTACAATCTTAAGACCTTAGGAAAAATGTGTATGATAAATTTGTAGCAATGAAAAATGATTTTGGTATTGAAAAATTAGATGAATGATGATAATTCAAATGTAGATAAATTTGAGGTATGTTAACAAAAGGGCTTAAACCAAACAAATTTTAATTCTAAAAATGCAAAAAAATGGCTAAAGCAATTCTTAACTATCCAAACATTGGATAAGACTTCAAAAAATAATTTAAAAAATAATTTTATACCATATGAATAATAAAAATGATTCACTGACTATGTTATGAAACTTTATGCCATTTTTAAAAACTATGTACAATGCATGATCAAAATTAAACCCCTAAATCAATTCTACAATAATCAAAACTTACAATTGAATGCAAAACACCCTAAATAGGGTCTTGTTTCTTCCTTTACCTTCATCTTAGCCTTTGAAACTTCAAGCTTTATATATGGAATCATCTTGAAATAACTTATCTTTGAATTTCACCAGCAAACTCAAATCATTAGTAATAATGATGCTTTGTTATAATCAAAACTAATATTAGAACCTCCCTTGGTTCAAAAATCTCCCCCTTTTGATGATGATAAAACATGTGATATCATAATAAAATAAAAATATTTCAAGATGGCAAATTTATAATGCATATTGTCAATCATGCCAAACTAATGCTCCCCCTTAATTCATGCATCAACTTTTCAAGGCTCCCCATCAGTACATGCAATCTACAAGGTAGTATAATATCACATGCCCTTAGTTCATGCATCAACTTTTCAAGGATCCCCCTCAATACATGCAATCCACAAGGCAGCATAATATCACATACATTTCTTCCCCTCGTTGGCATCATCAAAAATAATGAAAAGAACTTTAAGTAAAAGGGGCAAAACTATCATAAACATAGAACAATTAAAGGGATGAACCATCAATCATGCCTAGTTCTCTCCTTATCATGAAAAACCTATCCTCACACATTGGTTTAGTGAATATATCGGCTAATTGGTGGTGTGTGTCAACAAATTCCAATGCAATATCACCATTATGCACATGATCTCTTATAAAATGATGTCTTATCTCTGTAACATCCCAAAAGTACCATAATCGAGATTACCATGATTAATTGTGGAATTAATTGATTAATTGGGCTTAATTTGAGAAATTTTGGGGAAAATCCAAAATTGGGAAAAATTGAGAATAAATTGAGTTATTATGATAGAAAAAATCATAAATTTTGCTATGTATGTCCGATTAATGTGATCTATATATCAGAAGAAGCTAAGAAAATTATCTATGTTTTTCGTGCTTTAGGGATGATGCAATTCGAACCCGAAGAGCTTCTAAAAATTGCTACAAGTCAAAATGTTCAAGTAATCGACGTTACTGATGCTTAATCAGTAATTAGGCAATTAATCGCTAATTTTGTGGGACATTAATAGGGAACCTTACGACACTAAATTGACATGTTTAAGACATGTAGTAACTAGTAATTGGATGGATGAAATTAAGTTAGAAGAGTTGGTTGGAAAAAGTAAATGAATAATAAGTGAATAGTAATTTTTACTTACCATCACTCACCTTTTCTCATCTTTCACTCTTCCTCACCATCATTCACATGAAATCTCCCTCTCTCACACACCTCTTGAAGCTGCATTTTGCTCTCCCCTCTCTTTAAAAATTGAAACCCCTTATTCTTCTTCTTCTTTCTCCATTGATCTTTCGTTCTTCTTCTTGTGTTTTTAAAATGTTAGGGCTTTTGTTCACCTCTTCAAGCTCTACAAGTTGATACAAGTTTGGAGTTCCAATTCATCCTCAAGAAACCAATTTCATGAACCCTAAAATCAAAGGGAAAAGTTAAATCAAGTGTTTTTAAGGTAAGATTTGGTTTGGTTGTGTTTTGGAGGATGATTTGAGCATAATTTTGAAGTTAGTTTTCATATTGTAGTTTTCTTGATTCCAAGCCTTCACCCACAGTTTTGGATTCAATTGAGAGAAATTTAAGGTCAATTGGGAGACTACTAAGGTAAGTGAATAAGGATTTAAAGTTGGTTTAACTTGACTTAAAGATTTGGTGTTGATTGGAGTTATCTTTTGGTTTAGGTCTAAGTTACTGATTTGGGGATTTCTGGACATACTAAATTTAAAAGGGCAGAACTCATTCGGTAAGTATCCAAACTGAGCAATTCTTGATGATTTTCATATCTCCATAAACTAAATTTCATTCTATCTTGAAATGTTGATTGTCCAATTTTTCTGTTTTGATAGTGTAATTTGAATTGGAAGTTGGATCTGAAATTCAGGGAAGTAACATGGTGAGTTTCAGATAGAGCACTTTGTTTCTGGCATAACCTAGCGAGTAGTTATCCAATTGTTGTGATTTTTAATGGTTTGCAAACTAAACACGTAGAATTACATT
>JAOXYD010129070.1:0-11017 GCA_028565735.1 Pinacopodium congolense | reverse complement strand
TGAAAATGTAGAACTAAAGAAAGAGGTCAAATCCCTTAAAGAATCACTTGTAAAATTTACCAAGGGAAACGAGAAATTTGAAACAATGTTAATTGCTAAAAAGGTAGGAAATGATAAATATGATTTAGACTATAATAACAAAAAAGGAGCATCTACAAACAAGACAATTTTTGTAAAAAGGAAGAACTTAGAAGTTGAATGTACGCCTAAAAACATTCAACATGTTTTTACAAATAAACCTCAATCTAGGAATTATGCACAAATATACACATAAAACCCTATAAGTTTTTGACAACATCAATTCAAAGATAAAAGAATTTTTTTCTTAATCTAGGCAAAGTTTTCAAAAGGTTGGATTTAAGCCTAGAAATAGTTATAAGAATGCATATAGGACTTATACTCCATTATGTTGCACATATTGCAGTTATCATGGACATTTATCTCGTTTCTACTATGATAGACATATAGATGCATTACCAAGAGATAGAGATAGGTATACAACTAACATTCAAAGACCCAA
Organism: Pinacopodium congolense; assembly: GCA_028565735.1. NCBI lineage: Eukaryota > Viridiplantae > Streptophyta > Magnoliopsida > Malpighiales > Erythroxylaceae > Pinacopodium > Pinacopodium congolense. The sequence continues at coordinate 10,497 of JAOXYD010129070.1, read as the reverse complement.
GATGATATGGGTACCTAAATCCACATGAATTTTTAAACAAATGGTACGTGAATAGTGGATATTCACGATATATGATCGGTAACCCTTCGCAATTTATCACCTTTAAGGGTAAGGATAGAGGATTCATAATTTCTACAAATAATACCAAAGGTAAGGTAATTGGCATTAGAAAAGTCAATAAAAACAATTATCTGTTAATTGATAATGTATTACTTGTTGATGATTTGAAACATAATCTTTTAAGCGCTAGTCAATTGTGTGATAAGGATTATAAAATATGCTTTAAAGGTAATAAACGTGATGTTTCAAATATAAATTATGGTAGTAATGTATTCTTAGGAAAAAGAGACGACAATATTTATATTATTGATTTAGATGATGCTAACCTTGAAAATAAGTGTTTAGTTTCTTTAAATGAAAACACGTGGATTTGGCAACGAAGACTTAGATACCCTAGCATGGATCTTTTGTTAATACTTAACTCCAGGCAACTTATGAATGTGTCCCAAGCATAATGTATAAAAAGGATAAAATATGTGAAGCTTATAAATGGGAAAACAAATGAAGAGTTCGTTTCCAAGCAAGAAATTAGTAACTACTTTTTAGACCTTTTGAACTTTTACATATAGATTCATTTGGTCCTACTAGAGAAACTATTTTATGTGGTAAAACTTATGCTTTCATTGTCATTAATGATTTTAGTAGATTTACTTAGGTGCTATGTTTTAGTTCTAAGGATGAATCTTTTAAATCATTTGTAAGTTTTATTAAGAAAATTTAAAATGAGAAAGGCTAGTCAATTTCATTTATTAAGAGTAATCATGGGAGAGAATTTGATAATGATTTATTTGATTCGTTTTATAATAAATATTTCTTTTTGCATAATTTTTTAGCTCATAGGACTTCCTAACAAAATGGTGTAATAGAAATAAAAAATAAAACTTTACAAGAAATAGTTAGAAATATAATTAACGAATATGAATAACCTAAATATTTTTTGGTCGAAGCCATAGCTTGTGCATGTCATATAATTAATAACGTTAACATTAGATATAAAATGGATAAAATCCTTTATGAAATTTGGAAATGTAAGAAACAAAAAATTAGTCATTTTAGAGTCTTTAGTTGTAAGTGTTATAGTTTGAACATCAATGATAGCCTAGGAAATTTTGATTATAAAACTGATAAAGGCATAATTTTAAACTACTCCTTAACTAGTGAGACATATAGAGTATTTAATAAAAGAATTCATATTGTGGAAGAATTTGTGAGTGTTATTTTTTTATGAGAGTAACCCTCTTGAAATTAGAGAAATGTTTGAGGATGATGATGTAGGATTTTCTAAGGATTTAGAAAAACTATCATTTAAAGAAAAGAAGAAGAACAAAGGACGCAACAAAAAATTGTTAAACCAAGAGACAAAAGGAAAGAGGTCGATTTACCAAGAGATTGAAGATACAAGAAGGATCATCCCTCCAACTAAATCATAGGTGATATTCAATAAAGGGTAACTACTCGTTCTCATTTTAATTTATCTTATATTACATTCCTTTCCTATATTGAACCTAGAAGTATAGAAGAAGCCTTAGGTAATGAGAATTAGGTTTTAGCTATGAATAAGGAATTGAATTAATTTGAATGAAATAAAGTGTGGAATCTTATACCTAGGCCTAAAGATAATCCAATAACAGGTACAAAATTGGTGCTTAAAAATAATTAGATGAACAATGCAATATTGTTAAGAATAAGGCTATACTAGTCGACAAAGGATATAATCAAGAACATGGAATAAATTATGATGAGACTTTTTCCCTTGTAGTAAGATTAGAAGCCATTAGACTATTACTTGCATTTGTTTCTTACATAGGTTTTTAATTGTATCAAATGGATGTTACAATCCCCTAATTTTGAAAGACATTATGCATCTGAGCATGTTTTTTAAATTATCTAAAGCTTTATATGGTCTAAAAACAAGCACCTAGAGCATGTTTGATAGGCTAAGTGCATTTTTACTTGAAAATAGTTTCATAGAAGGTGAAGTTGATACCACTTTCTTCAATAAGAGAGACAAAGAAGATATATTAATTGTCTAAATTTATGTAGATGATATTATTTTTAGTACTAATAACAAATCATTGTGCTAAAACTTTGTTAAGTGTATGAGTAAAGAGTTCAAAATGAGCATGAAGGGAGAATTGAATTTCTTTCTTGGATTCCAAATCAAGCAAATAAAGAATGGTATTTTCAACAATCAAGCAAAGTATACGAAGGAACTTCTTAAATGTTTTAGCATTGATCAAGCAAAACCTTTGGGACTCCAATGAGCACATCCATAAAATTAAACAAAAATGAAGATGGTAAGGAAGTGGATGTTAAGTAATATCAATGTATGATTGATAATTTACTTTATTTTTAACTGTAAGTAGGTCAAATATCATTTTTATTGTATGTTTATGTGCTAAATTTCAGGCATCACCTAGGAAATCATATCTATTAGCCATTAAACGCATTCTTAGATGCTTACATGGAACTTTGTATTTAGAACTTTGATATATTAGAAATACATTTTTAAATTTCAAGCATCACCTAGGAAATCACATCTATTAACCATTAAACGCATTCTTAGATACTTACATGGAACTTTGTATTCAGAACTTTGGTATATTAGAAATACATTTTTAGATTTGGTGGGCTATTCATATGTCGATTATACCAATAGTTTATTAGATAGAAAAAGTGCATTCGGTACATGGAAATTCATAGAAAATGCATTAATTTTATGGTTTTGTCAAAAATAAAATTTCATTGAATTATCTACAACGAAAGTGAAATATATAGCTACCGAAAGTAGTTACACTCAAATTTTATGGCTTAGATAATAATTTAGAGATTATGGCTTAGAAGTCTCTATGAGTGTTATTTGTTTAATGAAAATTCTATTTAGAATTTTAGGACAAAGAATATAGAAATTAAATATCATTTCATTAGAGATCATGTTCAAAATAGTAACATACAACTTAAATTTGTTAATATTGTACGTCAATTAGTTGATATTTTTACTAAACCTATGTGTGAGGATAGATTTTTCATGATTATGAGAGAAGTGGATATGATTGATGTTGTTTCTTTATAATTCTTGTGAATTCTCTTATATTTTAATTGTTTAAGTTTGTCTTTCTTTGTGTTTTTAACATGTTTAAACATTTAATTTTATTTTTTTATGATTCCAAAAAGGGAGAGAGAATGTTTGTGATATAATTTGTTTATAAAATGGGAGTAGTATTTTCATTTTATTTTTCTTTTAATTCTTTTCAAATTTCATTATAATGCATGACTTTAGGGGGGTTGGTGTTTTCTAACTATGTTATTTTACTTCATTAATGGTTGTATGATTTTAATGAATTTTGGAGGAGTTTGTTTTGTTGAAGAATATAATATTTGAATATCTTCTGAAGTGGATTAGTTCTTTAGAATAATTTTTACCTTGCTATTATGATTTGGACTAGTTAAATTTTAAGTATTCATGTGGTTTTTAAGTGTTTATGTTTATTATACCACATGGTTTTAATATAATCAAAAATGGATTTTTGAACAAGGAGGTTCATCTTATTTTGATGTTGACACAACACCAAACAGACTAATCTTTTTTCATATGTTTTAAGTATTGAAAGATAGGTGTTAAACTTAGAATACTAAAGGAGATGTTTAAGGTGTCTTAAAGTTCAAACCAAGATCATGAAGTGAATTAATCAAGAATTAAAGTTTTAGAAGAATTAAGATAAAATTCATACAGTTTTTATTTTTAATTTTATTGTAAGTCTTATTTAAGTTTTTTTTTTAGTATTTAAAGAGGCTCACTATATGCATAATTCATTCATAATTTAGAATATGTATATAAGTTGCATAATTAAAAGGAACATTTAAAAAAATTTTGTGAAGGTTTTTTAATGTGTTTATGAGTCTTCTAAGGGTATAAAAGTATTAGGAATTAATTGAAATTAAATTAAATAAGTTTGGAGGAATTTTACACGATCTAACAAGTTAAATAGTGGCATGTTTTGAGCTAAACGGTAGTTTGCTTGAATCATCATTTAGTACATTTTTCTAAATGGTTAAATGATAGTTAAACAGGAGTTAAACAGTGCTACACAGCACTCGCCGTTTAGTCTATGTTTTTGGTACTTAAACAGTGGGAGATAAATGGCGTCGTTTAAGTCTCATGAATCACTAATTAAGAGTGTAAATTATGCTTAGCAGATTTACTCCAAATGTAACTAAACTTTAATGCATTTTAATGTTGTAAAATGGTAACAAAAAGATAGTTTGACATTTTAAGACTATAAATAGATTATATAATACTCATTTTAATCATTCAAGTGTCTAAAAAGTGATCATTCGAGTGTTTAAAAGCATGTTGAAGTTCTTGGTTACTCTTGCCCTTTAAGTGTTTTCTTTTACAAGTTTTTTTCATTCATTTTGAGTTATTATGAGCCTCCTAAATACATTATAGAGTACTTTAGTGAGATCAGATTTTGAGTGTATTGTTTGTGAAAGATTATTCTCGTGTTCTTAACCTTAAAAGGGAGTGAAAGGCTTACCTTGAGGCTTTAAAAAGTTGTTGTAATTTGACTTTTGTACCTTGATTAATTTGATATTGGAATAAGATCTTAACATTGGTATTAGGGACTAGACATAGGAACAAGTGAATTACTCCAAACTAGAATAAATTGAGGTGTCCTTCTTCCCTTACTCTTTTTATTTGTATGCAAGTCTAGTTGTCTTTTAATTTATTTCTTTGATAAAAAATTATGATTGTAAGTTTATCTATTTAATCTCTACATATTTTTATTCATTCTAACTTTGTTTATTGGTTCACTTAATTCATAATATTTTCATCGCAATTGATTTCTTTATTCCAGATCTATTTTTTGCAACGTGTTAATTATCTTTAATTAATCTTAAAATTTCTCAAAAAAATTTTAAGAAACTAATTCACCCCCTTTTAAGTATCCTTCAAATCTAACAGTTTCTGCCTCTGCCAGAAATAATGTGTTATGCTTAACTACAGTAATGGTTTTATAGGTCAAAGTTACCCCTATTACATACTTGAGATTACTTATTACCACTAGATGCATTCAGTTTAAGGAATAAAAGATCTTGTTTGAAAAAATTCACAAGAGAATTTATAGGTAGCAAAATAAAGAGCTATCTATGACATAAAGGCTTCAATTGATAAAATCATTGCTTAACTCTCTACAAATATACTAATCAATTCATATGTTCTTAGTTAAAAGCCTTATAAAATCAATTGCGAAGATCATGAGGAGGTTTCTATAGGCAAGAAAGCAGGAAAGGAAGTTTACCACTAAGATTGAATGGAAGGAGTGCTCTAAACCAATCCTGGAAGGGGGGTTAGGTATTACTCCCATTAGCTCAAGCAATAAATTGATGATGGGTGAGAGACTATGAAGACTTCTTATAAAAAATAATTTTTTATGGGTAAAATGGAATTAATACAATATATTAAAAAGAGAGAAGCATTTGGGAGGTGAAAGTCCATAAAAACTATTCATATTTCCTATCATAACTACTATGATTTATAAAAAAAAAGTTTGTTGATTTTATTAAATGCACTATAGGAGATGATCACTAGCATAAATTTTTTTATAACTAGACCAAATTTGAGGCTCTTGTTAATTCTCATCTTATATAGTCCCTAGTTGCTGACTTCCTTATCAATTCTAAATTGAAAGTTCGGATTAACTCAGGTTCATGGAAGGTCCCACAATCTTACTATTATATTCTCCCTAATTATGCTCCTAACATGGTAAGACGAGACTCTTAAATATGATTGAGGTACTCTTCTGATATTATGACTAATAAAAGTTGTCAAGATGTCTTAAGAATAAAGGGTTATGTGGCCCACCAACTTTCTACTAAAGATCTCTTTCCTAATGCGGCTTATTAAAGAAGGAAAGACTCCCTACATTAGATAGAATTAAATTCCTTAACATATCTTCTAGATGTTATCTTTACAGGAATCATGATGAATATACAAATTACCTATTTTTCAATTGTGATTTATCTTCTTTTGTATGGGAGTAAACAAATAGGATGTGTCAGATCCCTAGTTACAGTTGTAACTATGAAAAAAGTTGTCCTGGACCTAATTGTAAACAAGTCCTTCTCAAAGGGTGACAAAAGAACTATTCTAATAGCTTATGGGAATAATATATACTCATTATGGAGAGAAAGGAACATGAGATGGTTTAAAAGGAATTGAATCTCTAAGGGAGAAGTTATTAAGGGAGTTTATAAACAAAATTAGAGAAAATATGTGGATTTACAAAATGGAGTAGCAGTGTATTAGACGAATGGCTAATGCATGAAGTCTATGCTTGGAAGGTTGAAATTACATGTTAAGTTACTAGTTTATAATATCTAGATAAGGAAGAGGGGATTCTACTTGAAAAAGGGAAACAAACTCGGTAAGAAAAAAAAAAGAATAAAGAGCGACAACTTAGCTATAAAAGGCAACATCCAAAAATGATTTCTTTATACAATCAAATGTCTAATTCAAAGAGACTATGTTAGGAAGGGAGAAACAACAAGCTAAGATGCCAATTCATTGAAGACCCAGAAATGGAAGAGGAGACTTTACCTAGAATAAGGAAAATAGTCATCATAACCACGGAAGCAACAAAGCAATAGCCAGTCCTAAAAAATGTGTTTCTCTTGATTCAATCACCCTATAGTTAGATAAAGTATATCTAAAAGGGAATTATTCTTTTATGGAAAAGGGTCAATCTATACCCTGAGGTTTACACATAAATTTAGGTCAGGTCCTAATGTTTGGGATTGTTTGGGTCAAATTTTAACGTTTTAAAAATATTAAAAAAGATCCCTAACATTTGTAAAACGCTTAAATTAGACTTGCTAAGTTAAAACTATTAACTTTAATGGTTAAAGTGCCACATGGGTAGTAGAGCCCACCTAATTACGACAAAAGCAGTGTCGTATTGCTCAGCTAGATTTATCTTCTCTACTTGTGGTTGTCTTCTCCAATTTCCGTCCATATTCTACTCTCTGATGACTGGAGTAAAGCTTTATCAGTTAGCATCTCTAGCAGGAGGATTCCAAAGTTGTAAACATTGGATTTGTACGTGTGTTTACAATTTTAATCACCTCAAAAGTGTGATAGCCTACAGTCTTTAATGGATTTACTAAGACATTTATGAGCAGGGTCAGACCAAAATCAGTAATGCATCCATCATATCTTGGGTAATGAGAACATTCGAGGACTTGATATTTCATGAGTGAACTTTAGGCCACCAATAAAATGAAGATGAGATATTCTCCTTGCAGTTCCTAGTACGATCTTTACTCTCGAGTCCTAATCTAGAGGAATTTTGCTAAAGCTTTGGTTGCCTGAACAAAAAAATCATATATATAATTTTTCGTAGAATCAAGAACAAAGTGAACTTATAGTGAGATTACCAATATCCCAATAAGGATCTCCTGGCATAATAAGTAATTCTTAGTCTAAGAAAATTGGCAAGGTTGATAACATACCATGCAAAAGTATGGATAAGATACCACCCAAAATGTAATCGTTGACTAGAAGCTTCTCATCCTTTGAGTAATAGTAAGCACAAAGTGGCACAACATTGGAGAGTAGAACATGGATGGATAATGAAAAAGACAACCCAAAGTAGAGAAGACAAACCTAATTGAGCAATACGACATCATTTTTGTCTTAATCAGATGGGCTCTGTTACCCACGTGGCACTTAATTGTTAAAGTTAATAATGTTAACTTTTCATGATCTAATTTAAATGTTTTATAAATGTCAAGGTTCATTTTAAATGTTTTTAAAACGTTAAGGTTTGACCCAAACAATCCTGTTAGCCTTATATGTCACCTAAAAAAGGGGTGAATTATGTAGTAGCCATTTTTTTTAATTGGGGATTAGAACCCTAGACTATGGCATCAAAGTGATATCATTGAAAAGTCATGAATTACATTTCGTTCATATGAATATCACATGCATAAAAATAGCATACACACATGAATTATGAATGAGTACATTGCAAAGAATGTTTATGCACTTAATTGACTTATTCTCGAGTATGAAGGTTAAAATGATTATGATGTTAATTGTGTTTTGTGTATGTCTTGAATTTTAATTTGATTGATTAGAAGAGATAAATTTGGAATTAATTGGTACACTTTCAATGTATATTTGAGAAAATTGATGGATGACAATGTATATTTGGTTTAAGAAAAATACTGGAAAATTAAGATAATTAAGCTTAAGCTTATGAAGTAGTAACATTTGGCATGGAAAATTAAGTGATAAATAGCCTATCTAATTAGTTGGCAAATGGAAGTAATGAGTGGGTGATAAATGGTCTAACCTAATGGTGTCATTTGGCAACAAAAATGCAAGACAAATAGAGACCACACATAGGGACATATGGCCTTGTAAGAAGAAGATACCTAGCATCTAGGTGTAACATGTGTCAAAGCAACCTTAGTTGATTCATTTTTTCTTCTTTCTTCTTCTCTAAGCACAGAATGTGTGTGTTCTTGAATTTATGTTGATTTCTGCATGTATGGAGAGCTGATTTAGGTTGATCTTTAGGTTGGAATTCCAGCTAGACAAGTAAGTATGATGATGAGTTAGGATGAATTACATATGATTTTGTTGGAAATTAGTGCAGGTTTCAGTTTCATCTTCCTCTTTCGACCAATTTTACATATCCTTAGAGCACGAACTTGAAGAAACTCAAAGAATAAAAGTTGTAGATATAGGTCTTATCTTAACCTCAATGAAAATGTATTAATAAAAGAATGACTAGAGCTTAAGTTATGCATGTTTCTCTAATACTGCCTATGAAAGACCTCTGTATAGTTCGAAATTCCAATGTCACTCATCCGATCTATTTTACATATCGTTAAAGTATTAATGTGACAAAACTTAAAGAATTAAAGTTTTAGATAAGTCTTAACGTGACCTCAATGAAGACGACCTGATAAACAAGTGACTAGAGCTTGAGATATGCTTGTTTTCCTATTACTACCAGTGATAGACCCATATGTAGGAACCTTATAGTATTTCTTGATTTTTTAGAACTTTAGAGCTAGAATTAGTCCAAGAATAAAACATGAAAAATGATTCTTAATGTCTTGTTAATGCTTCTATGAAACAGTTTGGCAAGAAGATATCTTGAAAAGTTTATGTAGTTAATTGAAGTCAGTGGACTATTTTGAAGTGATTGAGTTTAAAAATGGAAATTGTTATTTGTTTAAGGAATACATGAGTTCTTTTAATGCAAACAAATCTGAAATGTGTATTAGGTATGGATGAATAAGAATTGAAGACTATGGAGTAATTAGGAATAAGAATTAAATAAATGTACGAATCTATATATTGCTGGAAAAAGTTTGGTAAAGGTATAGATTTAGCTTGCTGAAATTCCAGATTTAAAGTAACAATTGTGTGAGTGTTATAAAAGGCTTTTGATCATGAAAAATGTTCAAAGATAAGTGTAAAATCTTAGTTGATAATGATATAAAGATGCTCTCATAAATGTAATGTGGTTCAAAGTATGTAAGTGATGCATTGGGCATAATTGAATGAGAACTAGGAAATTGTGTGAGTGGTTACTCTTAGGAAAAAGAATGATAAATGTTTGAATGATGAATTGAAAGTGATCAAGTGTATTAAGGCATAAACCTAAGTGCAAACTAAAGGATGTACAAGTCATGATATATGAATGATTAAGGTTTATGAATAAGATTGCATACCTAAAATAATCAATTAAGCATGCATTGAACATAACACATATACATATGCATGATTGGGTACTTATGTGATCAAACAAGCTAGTAATGTTTACATATGTGTGCATTGCATGATTTAGAAACACAAAGGGATAAGCATCATCCAGACATTGTCGGCACATCAAGACAATAGCTATCTAAAGTCGACAGTGAGCTAACCTAGATGTTTACTCATTATATTTAAATTTATTTTTATGAACTGTTGGATATTGAGCTGTTACTGATATGATTATGATAATTTTGGACCAATCAAATGTTCGAGGAGTTTGATATTCGGGCCTATCTTGGAAGTATTTGTAAATTAAATGTGAATATGGAAAATGTGTTCTCAACTATATGTTGAATGCTGGATTGAGATCGAAAGAATGCACTATATGATTGTGCCTACTGAATGAGAATTGATATGTAACTTGATGCATTTTCATTACATTGATATGCATGATCAAATAAAGGAGTTGTGACCAGAGTGACTAATGTGAAAAGAGGTTAAAGCTTATAAATGTGTACACAGAGCCACAGGCTCAACGATTAATGAGCCTAATATCCATAATAGGTACGGAACATTATCTGAAATGAACCCGCTATCCACAATGGATACGGAACAATTAAATTAGGCGCTCAGTCACAACAAAAGAAAAAGGAAAGTGGAAT
>JAOXYD010129050.1:0-11018 GCA_028565735.1 Pinacopodium congolense | reverse complement strand
AAGTGTGAAACAACCATTCCCTCCACCAAACTTAAGTTAAACATTGTCTTCAATGTTCATAAAATTAAATAATAAAGCATAAATATGAGGGGAAAAGGAACAGAAAGCACCCAGAAGGAAGATAATATCATTTAAAGATCTATTGAAGATGCATAAAGAAAACATGCTCCAAAAGATAGCAACAATTGAATATAATACATGCAAGTCCAATAAAATATAATCCAAGTACCAGAAACTAAAGACAAGCAGCAACGTTCTATAAAGGAACATGATTAAAGAATTACAAGGAGCACAAAATAAAAGGAAACAAAAGAAAAGCACACCAAATAAAAGAAAACACATCAAAGCACACTTAAATACTATTATAGTTGAGTTGTCTCCCAATAAACGCTTCTTTAAGATCTTTTAGCTAGACCTTAAAGTTAGGAAAATTTCAAATAGAATTTTAGCTCACCATGCATAATATTAACTCCATACTTTCTGTAGGGGCAAGTCAAGTTACCAAGGGCACTTATACTACTTAAAAGGATATTCCATGTACTATGAATCATACCCTTAATGAAAGTCCAATTAAAACACTCTGTCATAGAAAAATATCAGGGTAAATGATCAAATATTGTATTGTAGGCCTAAGAACACAAGTAGCAACACCTATAAAATCTAAGGGCTCATATTGCACTGTACTTAACTTAAACTCATCAATTTCATCACAAGCTCTTAAAACATGGTCCTTTGAAACAACAAGAAGCTCTTCCTCTCCAAGAATGCTCTTTTCATCATGAATTTTATCCATTTCTTCATCATGTAACAAAGGTAAGGTTCTTATTTCAGGGCCTTTACATCATTCATAGGTTTGGCTACAATTCGAGCAATTTGAACCATAAAAGTCATAAAGTGATTCATCACTCTCTAATGCTTCTTTAGAAGGATTATATGCTTCATTAACACTTGTATAGAAAGCCAAGGCCCATCAACATCCATATCATTGTTCTTTTAACACATAGAATTCAAATTGGTCAACATTTCTACAAAAGTGTCAAGATTATCCAAATCAAGAGCTTGATTGGCATTGATACACTCATGAACCTCATTATTATTCCAAACACAAGGCATTGAAAACTCTTGCACACCACTCTCTAAGTTACAAGGTTCTAGAGCATTTGATTCAAATAGAGTGGGTTGAGTAGGGTCATCATGAAGTTCTTGCCTAAGATTGGCTAACAATCCCTTTCTTTAGTTTGGACAAGAAGCTTTCAGTTCAGCCATTGTAAGTTGAGGTTTAAGTGGACGTTTAGCCAAACTTTGATGAACCAAGTCATAAATTTGAGCATAAATATCACTTTAAGGCTCCTAAGGATAGGAAAAAGAAGATTATTGCTCATTATAAGATGATTCATTCCAAAGTTAATCATAACAATTCATCGAATCAAGGATATAATTTCTATTGAATTGATCATAATATCTAGTGCCCCAAAAATTTCCAGAAACTTTAAACTCATACCATTAGCTATCATGCCAATAGTCTTCTTGTCTCCATATCCTTGCAATGTCTAAAGCTAAACATACAAGATGCTCCACCATGCAAACAACACAGAAAAATAAATACCATAAGAAAAAAACAAACAAAGCACAAGAACACAATATAAAAAAATATTTACACCCTAAAGTAATTGACACCAATGTATTCCTAATATCACAATAATTAGTTCCCTAGCAACGACATCAAAAACTTGCTGAGTTGATTTAGTATCACTAATTATCCTCAAATTAATCAATAAATTCACATGAAATTTCGATTCAAATTTAAATCAACATAATGGCAATGAATCGGTCGCAAGTAATAAAGTAGATCACATTTAAGATTCTAAAATGTCGAACCTATAGAGAATTGATTGTATGACTATTAAGGCAATTGGATTACAATTTTCTAAGGAAACCAAAACCAAGGCTTAAAACTAAGGGGTTAGTTTGACTCAAAACACTAAAAACAAACCTAAAAGCTTCCATCTTTGCAATTGAACACCAAATTTTCTAAGGAATACCAATTAATTAAATGGTTAAGGAGTAGACTTAAATAACTCAAGTGACTTATGAAATAAATTAGAATCTCTAATTTAGGTCCTTCACTAACTTAAAACATAGCTATGGTTAAGTCTATGTCTTTTCTCCAACCATCCTAAATTGATCTTTGGTTATTTTATCAATTAATAGGCATTGGAATTAAAGTTCAAGAACTAAGGTAGATTGGTGCTCTCATGATAACTAAGGTAGATTTCTTGGATCCAAGGATTAAACTATATTTTTTACTAAATTTTCCAAAGATTAAAGTAGAGATTGTTGGATCTTTAATCATCTTAAATCATATTATAAATGGCTAACTCAAAATAAGCATTATGATCTCAAATAATCAAATATTATCATCCAATTTTGTATTAAAAATGCACTCAAGACATTATAGAACATATCCTAAGCTAGAATTATTCAAACATCATAAATAAACAAGAAAATTTAGATTTAATCAAAACAATCCAAGTTCTTGCCATATACGTGAACAAAGGAGCACAAAACAAGAGATTTAATGTTTAGAAAGCATCAAGTGATGATACAAACTAATAGACAACCTCTCAACACATCTATCAACTCCCTTGCATCCTCAAAACAACCTAAAATTACAATATACAAAGGCTGGAAAAGAAAAAGAAAAGAAAAACATAAAAACTAAGGAAAGAAGAAGAGAATGTGATTTTGATCTGAATTCTCCTTTCAAAGCCAACCTAACTACTACAAAAATAGTCTGTAAGGCTTCTTATATATATTGGCTACAAATAGGGACAAGTTGGAGCAAGTTGCAATAAGTGAAGAATAAGTTCTGAAAATCGCGTGATAACTACCAAAATGACGCTTAACTGGAGTAAAACGATGGGTTATAAAGACATCATTTAAGTCCCTGTCTTCTAGAGTAAAACGGCGAACTGTGAAGCAAAATGATGGTCTGCTGTCATTTAACTCCTAAAATCATACTTTTTGCCACATTTTCTTAAATTTTCTTGGAGAATTGACTTCTATCTGCATTGTACATCCTTTATCAATATAATTAAGTAACTTAGCAATAAATTGAAAACAATGTGCCTTAAAATTGGATTAAATTCATATGAAAATATATTAAAACTAAAGCCTAACACAAGTCAGAGTTATCATCTATATAGAGTAGATAGAGTGGATCTTGTTTACTATAAGAGGAATCTATAGGAAAAATAAATGTTATTTCTTCATCTTCACTTGTTTATTCATCTATAAAAACGTTAAATTCCCATATAGAATTTATAGTAAAATAGCCTCAATGGACTCCATTATTTTTTATATCTTTCTTGGTTTTATTAGGGCATTGGTGAGCAAAATGTATAGGTTTGCCATAAAGGAAACATCTGTCGACTTTTCTAGTTCTAAAAGATTGTTTTAAAAAAAAACAAACATGTTTCTTCTTTCTCCTGAAGGATTTTCAATAACGGTTAGATCGGTATTTACTAAAATGGGGATAGTCTCCGTAATGTAACCTTTTAAAATTAACTCTCTTCTTGGATTGACAAGGACATTTTAATTTACAAATATGGCTTCTCACAAGCTTGCTTCAGATAGGGTATAACTTTAATCATGTTATTAAAAAACATTTGGTGTTCAAACAATTTATCAAGAGTAGCAAGAGTATGCTGATAAATTTCTCCAAATAATATGTTTGTCATATCTTGATGCAAAGAATTGACAAACCTTTGAAGTTTAGGTTAGGGCTCATCTAATAAAGAAGTTATTAATGTACAGTGAAGATGAACTTCATTAAAGCCATTAAGCATGTAATATTCTTAGACATGAGCTGGAAATTTCTTTAAAGATTTTTAGGATCCAAAGAGTAGCATTTCATTTCAAAATATTCTTGCCTACTTTTGTGATCAGTAAACTGAAAATCTCTAATGAATTCCTTAGGTGTCATGCTAAGTAATTAGCCAACTTCTTGATAGCTTGCATTTTTCAATATTCTCAAAGACTTTAGAACCATTCACAGAGATTTCCAATCATCTTGAAAACAAATTCAATCAAGACCTCTTCTAAATTAACATCGGGTCCTGCCATTTGAAGGCCAATCTAGGCACTAAAATCATAGAGACGATCACTCCATTTTCTAAGTTGGAGATCATTGAATGTGAACTATGGGCCGAAGGTTGGTTTATAAGTAAAGGTAGTTTGTTGGGGTCTTATAGGCCTATTCATAGAATCTTCATCCTCTACTGTAGGTTCAACTTCTTCATTATGACGAGAAGATTGAGGATCCATCATTCAAACTTAGGAGATTTGAGATATATCAACCAAATGATAAAAAATGTCATATTCATCTATAAAGGATGTCGGACTATCAAATTCATCTGACACTGAATTAGAAAAATGGACTAAAGTTCTCTATGAATTCTTGTATAGGCCATTTATTCTTGCTAGTGGTTTGACCAAGATGTGCCTTAGGAGGTGAAGAAGGCGGAGTCTTGATTTGAAGAGGCTTTTGAAATGTCTTATAAGGCTTAATGGATGAAGGAACATCTTTTCATTCTGATTTAGGCTTATGAGATTTTATGGATTTTGAAGACTATCTGATTGTAGATTTGATATTTTAAACACCCTACTATAATCAGAAGCTTTAAGGTATGGTGGAGCCGTATATATGGGCTGAACTATGGGGAAGGAGGAAGCAAAGCCCCTTTTCCTTTTTGAAAAAATTGAAAGGGTTTAATTAGATTAAGTTTTTATAAAGTATTTCAATGTGAATTCATCCCTGTTGTGAGGTTTAAATACTTCTTTTGTGTTTATATTGAGTTTATATGCAGATTTAATAATTGAACACAAACATAAGTGGAAAGAAATCAATTTGGAGCGGATTTAGAGCAAATTTGGACAAAGGAACTACTGCATAGGAGTTAAAAAATGGTTGTTAGGATTTTAAACGGTGTCGTTTAGTTTAAGGTAAGGGCTGTTTAAGTTCACTTCTCTAAAGACTTAAATTCCAGGTGAACCAAAGGTTGTTTAACCTTAAACAACACCATTTAGCATATTGGAAACAAAAAATAAATAGGGAAGACTCGATTTTTCATTCTCTAAAAGTTCTAAAACCCTAAGAGGATGTAATTAAATAGATGGGAGAGCTAATTTCGATAGTTAGTGCTTCCTCTTTAGGCCAAACTTCATTTTCTTAGTTTTTTTTTAGGTTTTTTTGTTCATTTTCATATATTTTCTTCTCTATTAGTGTTTTGTTCTTAGATTTTGTATTTTACGTTGTAGAACTCTAGTTTAAATGTGATTTTACCTTTGATTTGTTAATTTCTTCGAATTTTCTTTATGTGTTTGGTTTGGGTTAGTTAAAAATGTGTTAAACCTTTGAATTTTGTTAATATAGTGCTTGTTTCTTTATTTTTCAACCTTTATCTCTTTAATTCCTTTATATTTTCTGCATCTTTAGTTGTTCTCTTGTTAATTTCAGTTTGTTTTATTATTAATTTCAATATGTTATGTTAAATTTCCTTTGGGTAAGAAGGTATTAAACGGATAATGACTTTATAATTGCAATAAATGACTTAATGGACATTGGGCATTGTATTTTTTTTATTGAGATTGAATTAAAATTCCAATTTAATGACATGAATTAGGAATTGTTCTATAGGTTTTGCCAATTTATTTGTGATTCTTAGTTCAATTATTAGGTATAGGCTTTTCATGCGTATTCGTCATTAGCAAATACTATAGGTAATGATAGGTTAAATGATTTTATAAGTAAACTTAGTCGACTTAGCCTAAGATTCCAATTCTCTAAGTTACACAATTCGAACTTGTGAGATTATGGCTTAGGCTAGTCATTTCCTAGCATCTAATGCTATCACGCGATTAAATTTAGAGAGTTTCTTCTAGGTTATCACGTGATTAAGGGCAATTTTTCTATTGTATAGAATTTGTCAAAAATCGGAGGAACTTTAAGATCTACGAACTTATTAGATCCATAGGCTAGTATGTTAGGTTAAACGTAATCTATATATTTTTAATGATCAATTATAAGTCTTGAATCCTAAACATATCTTCTTTTCAGCTCTCTTTTATTATTATTCGTTTCTTTTTGTTTACGTTCTTGCTTATTGTTTTTTTTTTGTTGTATTTTCTATTTGTTTTTAATTTTGCAAAAATTCAAAGGGTTTTCTTTTCTTTTCTTTTTCTTTAAGCGTAACCATTAGGAATAGCTAAAACTCCCCCTACCTCCTTATGGGATTGACACTGATTGACCTACTACATAGCTAGTTAAGTTAGTTAGATTTATTATTCGGTAGTTAGTGACAAGCTATCAAATTTTTTGTTCTATTGCCAGGGAGCTAGCGTTGTGTTTTACCTATTTCTTGTGTTTTTTCTTTTTGTTTTCAGGTTTGTTGATCTTGGTCGATTTGTCTTCTGTTTGTTTTAGTTTCACAGCTTTATAAAATTTTATGAACTTTAGCGAAAACAAATCATTATCAATGATATTGATCTTTCTTATTATCATTATTCTGATAATGACTTTCAATTTCTTACTACTTGTAGGATGGAGTAACAAGTAGCGAACCTCACATCTTTAGTATTACAAGCAATGATGGATCAAGATGAAGCTAAGGCATGTGATGTTTCCACATTTTTAGGTTATCCTACATGTACATGTCCTCTATTGCAGGATATGCAACAATATGGATTCAGTTCTCCATCAATGTGCTACTAAGACCAGTCATACTTCTAACCTATACCTCCACCTCTACCATCACTACTATAACTTGATGCAATGCCCTTAGAGAAGATGGTACAAAGCTTGGTGACGAATACTTTTCACTTTTAATAGGAAACGATGAGTCGCTTGAAAGACATGGAATATCAAGTGAGCCAATTGGTAGAGATAAACAGAATCCTAAAAGTGCAAGTTTCTTTAAACATTGTTAGCCAATTAGAGGAAGACCCTAGGAAGGAGATATATGAAGTTTCACTAGAGCATGGATACGATTGGGAGAACTCAGAAGAGGAAGGGCAAGAGAAGTTAGGAGAGGAAGAGGCACTCGCTCAAGAAATGAAGGAAGATGAAACATCTCCTATGGTAAGTGATACATTTCCTGTTGTTACTAACCATGTTTCGATTCCTTTTTCTTGCAATTTTCATATGAAAGAAGAAAAGAAGAAAGGCAAAAAGTTGTAGGGTGTTGACTAAATGAAAGAGTTGTGGTTGAGCAAGCTAAAGGAGGACGGTGACGAAAAAAATGAAGAGCCCCCACACGAAGAGCTTAATTAATTAGGGAGGCCATTTTGGTGGAAGGGCAATGTCTATAACAGCGAGTGGATATTAGAATATAATGGTGACGTAATGCAGTTCCACCTGCTTGACACTATACAACATCCAGTTGATTTTGAGCCCATTATGAAGAAAACTGTTTATGGCTCATCTATGACATTGAGCATGCTTTCTATCAGACTGAAACATTCATTTGATAATGGATGATGTAAATATTAGGGGTCGAGCTAAAGACCTAAAACAAGTGCTTATTAGGAGGCAACCTGACCTTTCCTTTAAGTTTTTTTTATCTTTTCTTTTTGATTAAATAAGTCTTCATTGCTTTTGTTTAAGTCCTTTTACTTCTTTTCTTTGTGATTTGTTTTATATGAGCCAAAGGTGGGAGCAGCTATCTCTTTATCAAGGACTTTATAGATCACCTTATTCAGAGGAGTACTCTTGTTCCATCCCTTTCATTATTTTTATTGATTTTGGGATATTAAGGACAATGTCCAATTTATGTGTAAGAGTAGGGAAAGTTTAAAATTTTTACACACTTAAGTTATTATGAGTTTAATTATGATGATTTAAATGTTTTAACTTAAAATGATCTTGATTTTTAGTTAATTATTAATTATGGTATTTTAATTCCGTTGATGTTTTTTATTTAGTGAACAATGATCAATTCTCGAATGATTTTTAAACCTTTTTTTTTTAGTGCTTGCATGTGTTTAGTAACCTATTTGCATGATATTAAGTGTTAAAGTTTATTTTATACAACTTGTCATATGAATTAGGAAATGGATGTGTTGTTTTTATTGAAAAAAAGTGTGTTGTTGAATAAGTAATTATGTTTTCACTCCGTTGTCTTCGAATCTATAAAAAGACTGAAGTTATGAGCAATGTTAGTATCCATTTGAGAGTGTAATCTAACTGGGTAACTGGGGGTATTCACAAAAAAATGTTGACCTTCGGGTTAAAAAGTTAAATGACATCTCAAACAAGCTTTAAAAGGATATCTTAATTGAATAACTAAGATCATTCATAATAAAGTATTTGATTTCATGTAAAAAGATCAAAAGTTCTCTTATAAAATGCTCACAAGTTGAATTTGTGTTTGTTTTTGTTATTTGGAACATTCTTGACTTTATTCACATAATGAGCTATATGAAATGACTTGAATGTTTGATATTGTGCATTAAGAATTGCTTTTTACTAACTTTGTGTAATTTGCTTGTGTTTAACCAAGTTTTTAGTTATGATGAAGTGAGATTTGTGAACTAAATCAAAGGCATGGATTGGTTTTTCTTTGTAGTCAGTTAGCTCCTGACTCTAGATTGAGATTGTTTGAATAGAACGTTTAAGTTATTATTTGAGGATAAGTAATAGTTCAAGTATGGGCGTATTTGATATAGTTGAATTATATTAAGTTTTCATATGCCTTTTAATGTGGATTCATCATTATTTTGAGGTTTAAGTGCGTATTTTGTGTTCATATTAAGTTTATATGTAGATTTAATGATTGAACACAAATACAAGTTGAAAGGAATAAGTTTAGAGAGGATCTAGAGCAAGTTTGGACCAAGGAACTACTGTAGAGGAGTTAAACAACGGTTGCTGTGATTCTGAACGGTGTCATTTAGCTTAAGGCAAGGGTCGTTTAAGTCTACTTCTCTAGAGACTTAAATGGCGGGTGAATCAATGGTCGTTTAACCCAAAACGATACCGTTTAACATATTGGGAATGAAAAATAAAAAGGGCAAACTCGACTTTTTATTCTCCAAACATTTTAAAACTCTAAGAGGATGTATTTAAACAGATAAGAGAGTTAATTTTGGCAATTTTTGCTCCCTCTTTGGGCAAACTCCATTTTCTTATAGCTTTCTTAGGTTTTTGGGTTCATTTTCAAATATTTTCTTCTATATTCATGTTTTAATCTTATATTTCGTATTGTAATCTGTAGAACTCTAGTTTAAATGGGTTTTTACTTTTATTTTGTTAATTTCATTGGATTTTCTTTATGTATTTAGTTTGTTAGTTAAAAATGTGTTACACCTTTGATTTTTGTGAATATAATGCTTGCTTCTTTATTTTCTAGCCTCTGTCTATTTAATTCCTTTATGTTTTCTGCATCTTTAGTTGTTGTCTTACTAATTTTAGGTTATTTTATTGTTAATTTCAATATCTTAGGTCAAATTTCCTTTAAGTAAGAAGCTATTAAAGTGCTGGCAATGAGCATTATGTTCTGGATTGAGATTGAATTAAAATTCCAGTTTAATGACATAAACTAGGAATTGCTATATAGGTTTTGCCAATCTATTTACGATTCTTAGTTCAATTGCTAGGTATAGGCTTTTGATACGTAATTGTCATTAGCAAATATTATAAATGGAAATAGGCTAAGTGATTTTGTAAGTAAACTTAATCAACTTAACCTAGGATTTTAATTCCCTAAGTTACACAATCCAAACTTATGAGATTGTGGCATAGGCTAGTAGCTCATTAACATCTAATGCTATCACGGGATTAAATTTAGAGAGTTTGTCCTAGATTATCGCGTGATTCAAGGTAAATTTTCTATCGTAGAGGATTTGTCTAAAATCAAAGGAACTTAGGATTTAAGATCTTGTTTGGATCCAAAGGCTGGCATCTTAGCTTAAATGCAATCTCTATGTTTTTAATGATCAATTATAAGTCATGAATTCTAGACATATCTTCTGCCAACTCTCTTTTATTATTGTATGTTTCTTTTTGTTTTTGTTCTTCCTTATTGTTTTGTTTTTTATTATTATCTTTTCTATTTGTTTTTAGTTTCTCAAAAATTCAAAGGGTTTTCTTTTCTTTTATTTTTCTTTTAGCTCAAAATTAGGAATAGTTAAAACTCTCCCAAGCTCTTTGTGAGATTAACCCTTATTTACCCTACTATATAGTTAGTTAGATTAGTTAGGTTTATTATTCAATAATTAGTGACGAACTATCAAAAATCAAGCCTAGAATAATGGATGTCAACATATCTTTATAGCCCTGCATCAAGTTGAGCCATCCGATTTTGCAAATTGCTATTTAATCTTTAAATTTGAGAAGAGATAAAATTGACTCTATTATAGGTTTCTTGGATTTGTTGTGACAACCTATCCAACTTAGACTATATTTGTCGTAAGAATTATTTTGGGTAATAACATTCTCAATTTGCCAATTGAGAATTTTGTTAGCAGGGAAGACAAACTCTTAATTGTCTTGAAGAAACATTCTTGTTAATCTCACATAGGGATTAGAAGTGACTTTGGTGACTTCATCTGTTCTTTGTTCCAAATGAGGGAACTCTTCCTCATATGGTCTAGTCATCATACAAGGAATAAGGCTCGAAGTATGGGTAGGTATAAAGGAAATGAAAAATTCAGGACTAGTAGGAATTTCAACTTATAAAAGCCGATGTTGTTTCCTAACTATCTTAAGTAGTTCGTAAATATTTTGTTATTTAGGCCTTGTTTATCTTAATCCAATCTACGGATTTTAATCAGGGTCATTGTCTTGGCTTCTTTGAATGATACATCATACGTGTCGACATGCAAACTTCTACTTCTTCTTCTTCTTCAGTGTATGTTTATATTGTTTACAAGCCTAAAAAAGATCATCATCAGAATCTTCCATCCAGTATAGATAATCTAGATCACACATTAAAGGGTCGACACCCCAAATAGAATAGAAA
>JAOXYD010129039.1:0-11018 GCA_028565735.1 Pinacopodium congolense | reverse complement strand
TTGAAAAGTGTTTCACTTAATGCACAATTAAACTAAGGGTTTTAGCTTTCAATGAATGATATGAATGAATAATAACAATCTTGAAAGCCTAAACAAACTTAGTATGGTAGAAATCGAACACAAAAACGTGTATGTATTCAAGTAGTGTGATCAAAATAGGCTAAATACAAAATCTGAATAGTTTAAGCACTCTTTGAATATTCAGCTCAAAATATAAATATAAGTGCTTAAAAATTAAACTAAAAATACTATAGCACTCTTAGCACCTTATGTGAACTAGCAACAATAAATTTATGCACCCAGAATTGATTTATGTAATGAAATTCGTGATCAAATGAAGAACACTCAAAACTGAACTGTTTTGATGTCTTAACAGACTAATGCACACAAATGATCAAATATTCAACCAAAAATTCGAAACTAAGTGAAATCTGATTCCTAAGAACTTAAACAAACATAAAACAATAATAACAAACATAAAGAAATAGGTTAAGCAGGTTGAAATCGAATTCAAACTTGAAACAGTGAAAACAGAGGCTATCTTGAAGTATATGAAAGTTCTAGCTCAATGATAGCTTTAACAGGTCTCAAAAATTTGAAAATAAGTTCAAACACAATCTAGAGACCTTAAGCAAACTGAAAAATTCAATAACACGATTTTAGAAACAAATTTGATCACCTGAAGTTGAGATTTAAGCTAGAACAGTCTCAACAGAGACAGTTTTAATATATGAATGAGTTCTAACTTTAATCTATTGAAATAGCAATTCTAAAATGTAAAGATTGATTGATTAAGCTCCTAGACACTAAAGCAAGATATCAAACACAATTTCACACACTCAGAAACAAAAATTTACATAAACAGATCGATTTAAGAGTAAGTGAAGAGAAAATGTACAGCTTGAAGCTTTTGAACGATTCAGAGTATTTGATCTATTTTTGGAGTGTCTAGTGTGTTGCAATTTGTTTCTGAGGAGTATATATAGTGTTAGGGGGGCTTAAGGATGGTTTAGAAGAGGTTTTGAGTCGTTATAATGAGGACAAAAGGAGTAAAGGCCGAAAGTGAAAACTAGCCGTTAGAGTCTAACTATATAACGGCACCCTCTGCGAAGATCAATGGCGCCGTTGAGCTTAAGAACAGCCTGTCATTGACAGCTTCTGGGGACAGGGTACAACGGCACTCAACAAGGTGCCGTTGCTAGATGATCAGCCCGTCGTTAATGTCCAGAAAACACAAAATATTCTGCATAATTGACTCCAAACAATTCTAAACAAATTCCTCATGATAATTAAGACTTCAAACACCTTTGAAATTATGTATTGAAGCTATATGAATGATCAAATAACTTAAAACAATTTAAACACAGGATTTGGCCTATGAATTGGGATGATATGCACCTTTGAAATTTCAAATGCAATGCATGATCAAACTTAAACCCTTAGGTCAATTGATCACTAAGTAAAACTTACAAACATATTTGAAACAACCTATCTAAGGTCTTGAAGCTTCCAAATCAATTGAATTTCCAATATCTTCAATTTTGACCTTCAAACTCCAAGCTATCCATGATGGATTCGTCTTGAAACATACCTATCTTTAAGATTAACAACATAAACTCAAACTATTAGTGATTAGGCATGTTTTTTTATCATCAAAAGCAAGATTAGAACTCCCTTGGTTCATCAAACTTTTCCAAACACACAATAAGTAATAAAAAAAATTTATGTCCCAAGCTCATCCTAATAATTACAAGTGGTCTTAAAAGTTCAAAACTCTTCTGGAACGATATTTAAACTTTAGTGAATTATTCATGCATAAAAAAGCTATATTGAGGTCTTTGAGTTTACTTTGATGGTGTACTATTTTGGTGATGTACTATCTCACTTCCCAAACACCAATATATCTCATAGAGTAAAATTATTTCAAAATAGTTCCAATTTCATCATTTTAGGAAACCATTGAAAAATATAGTTGCAAAAGTTTTAGGCATAGACATCTTGATGATCAAATAACATATTCTATTTGACTATTTATAAATTGTATATGAAACCCTAAAACTTAACCCATTAAATCATTATTAAGTTCATCCCATTTAAAGTAAATTAAAAAAAAGAGACAGTAGGGATATTTTTTCAAAATTCTCTAGAAAAACTATGAGTCCCTCTTCCTTAATCCTTCTTTGTGATTTTCGATCAATATCATTTTGTTTCCATTAAGCCTCATCTCTTTTCAGTTTCTTTAAAAGCAATATCTCATATGCCTAATCTTTCCTTCCCTTTACCTAAAACTCTTCATCTTTTTGTTCTCAATTCTTAGCCACCATATCATCTCTTTTCTAGAAACTTCCACTATGAAATTTTTTCTCTCTTGATTGTATTTGATGTTCAGTGTCTATTACCATGATCAATGGAATTTAGTATCCTCAGTGGGTGTGATAGGCATAGTTACAATGAGGTAGTAGCCAGCATATTTAATGATTATTGTTGTCAGTAATTTCATCCTTTATGGTTGGTTATTTTCATCTCTTACTGTGTTTTTCCCTTCTAACAATCTCTATTTCCCTTAGTAACAGCTTGATTATGAGGTAATCGGATTAGTTACTGATGACTAGAGTAAAAAATATTATTTGTATAGAAATTGGCAGATCTCACTGATAACTTCACCCTCTTTCTATTTTGTTGATTAATCTAGTTAAATTGAGATTTAGGGCTCTGAGTTTGTATAGTTTAACTTAAGATTGTTGTTATTGTGCATTATTAGTCATTGGAGATTGAATGTCACTAGAGATGGTACCATGTGAATATGATGATAGTCAAGAGTGAGAGTGATTGAGTGGAGAGAGGAAGAAAAAAAAAAGACATAAGATATTAGTAGTAATAAATGGATTAAAATAAATAGAGATTAATTATTTAGTTCATTTAATTTAAATTGAGCTTGATGATAGTTTTTTGATATTTATATACTAGTGGCAGAAGAGGGAGTTAGTAGTTTAGATTTGATTTTAAGATTCGATTGATTAAGGAGATCAGGTAAGAGGTTAATTAGGATATACTCATATTATATGATTTTGTGTTTTATATGACTATAAAAACTATGTGCATACATGATTAATTAAATTGTACTTCTAAGGTGTGATTTTTATGAGAGCCATAGGTTGGTAAATTTTAGATATTAGATGTATTAGCCCTAATATGGTAATGCATATGATCAATCTTAAGGAGGGGTGCAAGAAAGTGAGAGAAAGGCAAAGGAGGATAAATTCTAACATGCAAGAGGATGTGAATAAGGTAGTGAAGCTCTTAGATTTAGGAATAATTTATCTAATTTCAGATAATAAGTGAGTGAGTTCAGTGTAATGTGTATTGAAGAAGGGAGGCATGATGGTGAAGGAGAATGAAAAAGCAGAGAAGATTCCCACTAGGACAATCACTGGTTGGAGAGTTTGCATCGAATATAGGAAGTTTAGTTTGGCCACCAAGAAAGATCACTTCCCATTGCCCTTTATGGGCTAAATGATTGAGAGACTGGCTGGGCATGAATTTTGTTACTTCCTTGATGGTTATTCGAACTACAACTAAGTGTTCATCTATCTATCTGGAAGACTAAGAGAAGACAACCTTCACCTACTCTTATGGAACATTCATATATCATAGGATGTCCTTTAGTCTTTACAATACACATGCCACCTTCCAAAGGTGCATGATGACCATCTTTACAGATATGGTTGAGGACACCATAGACATATTTAAGGATTAGTTTTTTATTTTTGAAGATTCTTTCGATCTTTGTTTGAAAAATTTGGATAGAGTTTTTCAACAGTATGAGGAGTCAGATTTGACATTGAATTGGGAAAAGTTCCTCTTCATGGTTTATAAAGAAGTTGTCTCGGTTCAAAAAACATCATGTAAGGGAATTGAAGTATATAGAGTCAAGATGGAGGCCATTGAAAACCTCTAACCACCGACTAATTTCAAGGGCACCTGAGTGTTCTTAGGCCATATGGGATTCTACCGATGATTTATTAAGATTTTTCTCATATTGCTAAACCTCTAAAAAATTTATTAATTAAAGATGTGCCTTTTGATATTGATGCTAATTATTTATATGTTTTTGATAGGATGAAGAAGGCACTCACCTCTACACCTATTTTGACAGCATTAGATTGGTCATTTCCCTGTGAGATTATAAGCGATGCGAGCAATCATGCCATTAGATGCGTACTTGGCTAAAGAAAATACATGAAGTTGCATGCCATATACTATGCAAGAAAGACCTTGTCTAGAGTGTAATTGAAATACACCACAATTAAGAAGGAGTTTTTTGTTGTAGTATTCGCTTGTGATAAAATTTTGTTCAAATCTTTTAGGTTCAAAGGTTATTGTTTTTATAGATCATGCAGTATTGCAATACCTTTTTATTGAGAAGGATGTTAAGCCAAGGTCATTTGATTGATGTTTTTCTTCAAGAGTTCAACAAAAAAATTCAGGACAAGAAGGGAGCAGAGAACGTAGTGATGGATCACTTATCACGCCTTACAGGAAGGGAGAGACAAGAAGAAGAAGAATTCAATAAGCACTTCCCCCATGAAGCAATAATGTTGGTAAATAATCTCTTTGTTCTATGGTTTATCAACATGGCAAACTATGTTGTAAATGGTATTCTTCGTTTCAACTTATCTTAGAAATAACGGAAATATTTTTTATTTGTATGCACTCACTATTCAAGGGATGAACCTGTGTTATATAAGATTTATGCTAATGGTTTGATCTATAGGTGCATTCCCAAAGAAGAGATTATTAAAGTGTTGAATCATTGCCATAGTTTACCTTATTCAGGGCATTATAGAGCGAATAAGAGGGCTCGTATGTTGGAATGCAGATTTTGTTGGCCAAGATTGTTCAAAGATGCTAAGGAGTGTGTGCTACATTGTTATATGTGCCAAAGAGTGTGAAACATTTTAAGAAGAGATGAAATGCCACTTTCAAATATCTTGGAGGTTGAAGTATTTGATGTGTAGGGCTTGGATTTCAAGAGACCTTTCTCATCCTCTCTAAATAATTCCTATATCTTTGTTAGTGTTGATTGTGTATCAATGTGGGTTGAGACACTAGCCACGCCTTGGAAAGGTAGTAAAAACGTTCATAAAGAAGATAGTTCATAAAGTACCAAGTCCATTATAAGTGATAGAGGAGCTTATTTTTGTAATAAGCCCTTTGATGAATTTTTAAAGAGATATGAAGTTTATCATAGAGTGGCCACATACTGCTCTCCTCAAGTAAGTGGCCAAGTAGAGGTGGTGACTAGAGAATTGAATAGAAAATTTGGAGAAAATGGTAAATAGTTTAAGAAAAGATTGGGCGATGAAGTTATATGAAACATTTTTATCATATTGGACCTTCTTCAAGACCCTTATAAGTACAATTACTTTCTAACTTGTGTATGGCAATACTTGTCATTCACTATTAGAGTTGAAACATAAAGCACATTAGCAATTTCGAAGTTGAACTTTGATTGGAGATTGGTCAGTGAGAAGAGGCTATTACAACTTGATGAATTAGATAAATTAAGATTCAATGCCTATGAAAATGCCAAGTTGTATAAGGAAAGGGTAAAGAAACCTTAATGGGTATTTTGTTGATCTCCAAACCTTAACCCCTAAATTATTCTCTAAGCCATAAGATTTGAGTGCAACAACTACTGGTAGTTACATACTTTGCTTCTGACATATAAAATGTAATCAAAATTTTTTTTAACTAAATCATGATCCTGATGCATTACCTAAGAATTGACATGCACCAAATGTACTCTGACTATCAAATAAATTACTTGTATAATACATATTTAAATACCCATCCAATTCAATAAATATATTGCTAGGATACCAAGGTCTTAATTTTAATGTTCCATACAAATACCTAAAGATGTGTTTAACAGTTAAAAAATGAGTCTTTTTAGGACATGCTTCAAATATTGTACATAAACACACATTAAACATAATACTAAGCCTGCTTGCAATCAAGTATAATAAACTACCAATCATACCTAGATATTGCTTAACGTCAACTTCCTTACCATCCTCATCTTTATTCAATTTTGTAAATGTAATTATTGGTCTACCTAGCAATTTTGTTTTATCAATTCCAAAGTGTTTGGGTAGTTCTTTTGTACACTTGGCTTAATTGATGAAAATCTCATCCTTCATTTTCTTGATTTGAAATCCAAGGAAGAAGTTCAACTCAGCCATCATGCTCATTTCCAGTCCCCTATTCATAAATTTTGTAAACTCTTGATATAAAACCTCATTAGTAGCACCAAATATAATATTATCCACATAATTTTGAACAATAAACAATTTGTCATTTTCTTTCTTTACAAACATTGTAGTATTAGTTTTTCTTTTAATAAAACTATTTTGAAGAAGAAAAATACTCAATCTATCATACCATGCTTTACGTGATTTTTTAAAACCATATAAATCTTAAGGAAGTTTAAAAATGAAGTCGGGTTCACCTTTAAAAATTAGGGAGTTAATGAACAAATAGTTCTTGTTGAATAAACCATTCAAAAATGTACTTTTCACATCAATTTGGAAAAGTTGAAAATCCACCCATGATGAAAATGTAAGTAATAATCTAATTGCTTCTAATCTAGCTATGGGGGAAAAACGTCTCATCATAACCTATACCTTTTTAGTTATACCCTTTGGCAACTAGCCTAGCCTTATTTCTAACTATGTTGCCTTGTTCATCTAACTTGTTCTTAAGCACCCATTTTGTACCTATTATTTGGTAATCCTTTGGACTAGGCACCAAACTCTAAATAATGTTTCTTTAAAATTTATTGAATTTTTCATTCATTGCCAAAACTCAGTTATCATCATCTAAAGCTTCTTCTACACTTTTAGGTTCAATTTGAGACTAAAAAGCAAGATGAGATAAAATTTTAAAATGAGATTTAGTAGTCACCACATATTTAAAATCGCTTAGAATTTGGTTTAAAGGATGATCCTTCTTGTATTTCCAATCACTGGGTATCTCATCACCCTTCCTTGTATCCCTTGGTTTAACAGTTAGGTCTTGTGAGGAATTTCATTCATCCTTTCATTGTTCTTCAAAAGATAGGTTTTCTAATTCCTTAGACAAAACTAAATCATCTTAGAAAACTTTCTTGCTTTAAAATGGGTTAGTCTCATCAAATACAACATGCATGGATTTGTTAACAACATGTGTTCTCTTGTTAAAAACTCTATATGCTTTACTAGTCAAAGAATAACCTAAAAAGATGGGTTGATTGGTTTTGGAATCAATTTTACCTAAAATATCCTCAATATTTAAAATGTAACACTTGCATCTAAAAACTCTAAAATGACTAATTTTATATGTCTTATCTCTCCAAAGTCTAAATGGGGTTTTATCCATCTTATGTCTAATGTTTACTCTATTAATGGTTTACATGAATAGGCAACCACTTTGGAAAAAAAATACTTAAAAAATTTATACTTATTAATCATTGTTCTATCTATTTCTTGCAAAGTCCTATTCTTTTTTTTAACTACACCATTTTGTTGTGGAGCCCTAAAGGTTAATCAATTACGAGATAAAAGGTTTCAAACAATTAATTATCAAATTTTATGTAAAGGGTAAAAAACAATGAATAAAATTTTTTCATTTTTAATATTCTTATAAAATCTCGTAAATGATTTAAAACAATTGTCTTTTATATTTAAAAATAAAAGCCATGTAAATCTACTAAATTCATCAATAATAACAAATGCATACGATTTTATGATATAAACTAGTTAGTATTAAACAAATCTATATAAGGAAGTTCAAAGGGTATAGAAATTGTTATTATTTCTTATTTTAAATTGAAGTTTTAATTTTTTTTCCTATATGGCATGCTCAGTAAATCCCACAATTTTCAAATTCATGCTTAGGAACCCATTGACGAGTTACTTATAGTTGAGATTTGATAAAAGATCCATGCTAGCATGTCTAACTATCTATGCCAAATCCATGCACAATTACTTAAAGAAACCAAATACTTGTTTTTTAGCTTAGTAACATCATTACAATCTAAAATATAGATATTACCTTCTCTTTTCCTTAAGAAAGAAGCAATACCATCATTAACTCTTGAAACTACATGATTATTTCCTTTAAAACATGCCTTATAATTTTTATCACATAACTAGATAATACTTAAAAAATTGTACTTTAATCGATCAACAAGTAAAATATTTTGAATCAAAGAATAATCATCCTTACTAACCTTTCCAATTATAATTACCTTATTCTTAGAATTGTCTATAAAAGTAATAAATCACCATTCTTGTTTTTGAAAGATAAGAATTGTGAAGGGTCACCGGTTATATGTCTTAAATAACTACTATCAATGTACAATTTGTTTCTCCTCTTGGTGACCTAAAAAATAAGAAAATCATATTGATTTACTTATCCATATTATCTTGGGTCCCTAAGGGTTAAGGACATACCTATCACTACCTCTTGATGTAACATCTCTAAGTATATTAAAATAATCATGTTACATGCCCATAATAATCACAATATGTATAAAACAAAGGAGTCATTCTATATTTACTTCTCTAACTATTTCTAGGCCTAACGTAATTTTAAGACCGTGGGTGATTATTTTTCCTTGATTGAGAGATGATTTTCTATCAATGAACCTTTAAAGGGTCTCATAGGTCTTGACCT
Source organism: Pinacopodium congolense (assembly GCA_028565735.1). Classification (NCBI taxonomy): domain Eukaryota; kingdom Viridiplantae; phylum Streptophyta; class Magnoliopsida; order Malpighiales; family Erythroxylaceae; genus Pinacopodium; species Pinacopodium congolense. Next base: position 2,300 of record JAOXYD010129039.1, on the reverse strand, counting down.
TTGACTATACATGAATGTGTGATGCTTAGGTTATGGTTTACTAGTAAATGCATTTTGAGCAAACATCCTAGGTAAAGATTCATCTTCCAAATTCTTTTCTTGAAGGAAAATGATCTTGCTAAATGATTGATCTTTGTTACCACTATATCCTAAACGATATTTGTCATTAATTATCTTTTATACAACTAATATAGTTTCTTATTTTTCATTTTCCTTAGTGGAGTTAGTAAGTGATTCATTAAGGGACTCTACGTCTTTCTTTAATGACACACTTTAAGGATTCCTTATGCTTAGCATGCAACCTCTTCTTCTTCTTAATTAAGTTTTCTAAATTATAACTATTCTTGATAACTATATTCTACGTAACATTCAACATCACTATTATGTAAGTAGGGAGATGATAGCTCATCATGTGCCATAAAATACACATTTGCCACTTCTTATTTATTGGAGTCACTTGATTCGGTCCATGTTCCTTAAATTCTTTCTTTTTCTTTGATTATTTCTTTTCCTTCTTTCCCTTCATTTCTTCTTCTTTTTGGAGGCATAGGCAACCTTTTTCACCATATTAAAAAAAATATCTTTGCAAATATATTTTTAAGAAATGTCTTAGCTTCCCTTATACTTATGGATGCCTTCCTCCTTATAAATTTCTTTAAACTTCTTATGAAGAGGGTAATTTCTTCATCTTCACTTCCATATTATAAGTCTTCATTCTAACTCTCTTTTCCTTCTTTACAGCCCTAAAAAGCTATGTCCGTCTTCTTGTGTATGGCTTCTTCTTCTTATGTCTCCTTTAAATTCATTTAGTTTGTCAAGAGGGAACTAATGAGCTTGTCGAGGGGAAGGACATTGAGATCCTTTACATCTTGAATTTTGGTTACCTTAGTTTCCTATGACTTTGGTAGAGATATAAGAATCTTCCTTACAAGTTCAACATTTGAATAGATGTTTCCTAAACCTTTTAAGGAATTGATAAAATCAACAAAACGAGCATATATGGAAGAAATGGAGTCATTATGTGACATATGAAAATGATAATATTGATGAGTAAGCATACTAACATTGCTCTTTTTTATTTGATTTGTGCCTTCATATGTGATTTCTAAGGTTTGCTAAATTTCATAAACTACTTTGCACATGGATACTCTATTGAAATCATTCATGCTTAGTGTACAATACAAAATATGCATTGCTTTGTTATTAATAGATACTAATTTTTCATCTTCACTCTCCTGCTCATCTTCACTTTTACAAACTAATTGAATTCATACATGTTTGGAATGGATAGTAGTCTTTTATGAAACTATTATGAATCTATGTTCCACAATTTTACATAATTAACCATTAAGAAAGATTTAATCTTATTCTTCCAATATAGGTAATGGTGAGTCGTTGCGAACTCCCAAAAATTGAATTTACCTAATTAACCTAACTATACAACTAGGGAAAGTCAAAGTCGATCCCACAAAGAGCTAAAATGTATTGCTATTTCTAATGTTGTAAAGAAAAACAAAAATAAAACCCCTGAATGTAAAAAAAAAAAAACTAGCATATCTAAGATGCAATAAAAACAAAGAAAAGGCCATCAAAGGACAAAACACAATAAATAAATAGTAATAACAAAGAAATGGGCCTAAGGTATTGTCAGGATTCCAGATAGCTATTGATCATTGAATTTAGATAAAATGGTGTTCTAGCTATAATGTTAGCCTATAGGTTTGAACAAGCTCTCAAAATCTCAATTCCTCTAACTTAGGTAAATCTAACAAACTCTAGAAATGCCGATCATCACTATAACCTAGAACAAGCTCTCTAGATTTAATAGTGAAGACGCCTTAGGTGCTAAGGAATGACTAACTTAGGCCACTCATTTGCAAGATCAGAAAGTGTAACCTCACGATATGGAACATGTTAGGGGTTAAATTTGTAGTATTCTTGGATGTTATTTGATGTTAATTTAACCTATTTTAGTGCTTAAATGTTCTATTTATGTGTTATTATGTTGACTTTTCATTAGGGAGCTTAAACATGAAGATTGGAGCCAAAATATGAAAGTTGTGCAAAAAGTCATTTCAAAAGTCAAAGGACAACAAGCCCCTATGTAGGGTGCCGTTGTACTACTGTAGACTGCCGTTTATGGGCCAGAATGAACAGGGTGTCGTTGTAAGTAGGTGGGGTGCCATTGTACTACGTGCAGCAGCCATTTTTGACCCAAATCTACAATGTTTGTGGCTTGGCTTCTTCCTCCACTTGCAGCTGCTCAATCCCTATATAAAGGGGCCTCTCCCAGACGTTTT
>JAOXYD010129028.1:0-11019 GCA_028565735.1 Pinacopodium congolense | reverse complement strand
AAGCCCCTTCACCCGGGAAGGATAGGGAGATTAGTAGGATGATTCGTAAAGTATGGAATAAGCTAATGGAAAAATTCACATACCCCAAACTAAATTCACGAACTTAATTATATGTGCAAAAATTAAATCATGAGAAATACTGCTGGTTCTTGGAAGGTTTATCAATTTGTTTGCAGGATGGATTTTTTTTTTTTTTGGGTTACTTGTGCTCCATTCCAACCTGAAGAATCACAAGTTAATTCGGTTTTGAAATGTAGATATAATGTTACTGATGAAGTGGACCCAATGAAGGTATCATGGAACTTGCTTCCACTTGCCATGTATTTATATATTGTTGGTAAACATAATTGCCAAATAATTTCTTGTGAAAAATTATTTATTTAAAATTTGATGAGTATCATTAAGTAATAGCGTCTACTACATATAAAAATTATAAAATTTTTCAAGTGAGATATAATGTTAATTAAACTCCTTTTTTTTTCTCTGAGTACACATGTTGGTTTTTAAAGATTACCTAAAGGGGATGTTTAGTTGGGTTATAGGTTGTGGTTTTTTATTACAGTTGTTGTATTTTGTATTAGTTGTTATATTTTCTTTTTTAATTTTTATATTATATTAGTATGTTTTCTTTATCAATTTTTATATTTAGAAAAATAAGAAACCAAAACTAAAAACTAAAATCCAACTAAACAAGGCCTAAAGGAATATACAAATCAAAAGGAAAAGCATAGAAAAGAAAAACAAAGAACTAGTTAAAGCACTCTTTTGTTTCCACCATTTTCACTCTCACTGGCTTTACCAAATACATTCCATCACACAGTCTCACATAACATCTAGCTTAAGTCCTTATAAGTCTCTTTTCTCTATTAGAATAAGTTATGATCTGTTCAAGATCAGTCATGAACTTATATGAATGCATTAAATAGAAACAATGCAAAATATTATCTATTTTGATTTTCATTGTAAAGAACAAGTTATTAAAGCACTTGAATAAACTTGAGAATCTTATGAACAAGTAGGTAGCTGCTCTTTCTGTACCTTTCTTGATACTTAAAACTCTTAACAGATAAGAGAGAATTTAATATCCAATAATGTTAAGCAGATATAGGAGATCTAGCGCTATTTATAGGTAACCTTATTGAGTCTGTCTATCATAGGCTTAATAAATACTTAGTTCACACTGAATAGGACTTATTTTTTTACTAGACCTTGATTCACTTAATTAAATATGTTATTGGACTCTTTTATTATCTTTAATGTGAATTAAAATTAACTTAGCCTTAATCTTAATATATTAGTAATTAATGAATGTCTAAATTAAAGAAAATGAACTAACATGCTCCCCTTTGGACAATCATTATTTACAACATGAATAAAGAGTAACTGATAGGCTAAGAAAGCAATATTTGATCCAAAGAGAAATAAGGTCTAACATCCTATCTTGTGAGGCTTTCGTTACTGAAAGGTGCCAGATACATATATCATATGCAATACAGATATAATACAATCACATATATCTAATAACCTCACGAACATGGATGAGAAAATAGAGTGTGGAAAACAATATAATACCTTAATGATTTAAAATTGTATCTCTAAACTTTATACTAATTACTGTAAAGAGAATTTATATAGGACGAAACTGTATATCTCTCTTTATAGAATTTGACCCTTGTACCCCATTATATCTCAATAGACTGTACATCTCTAGATATTTAAATATGTCAAGATATATAAGAACAAGGTCATAATTTATATATGCCCAGTAACCTATTAAATGCTTGAGATTGACATATGCCTTAAAAATTTAATCTGTATTATGACAATGTATAATGAAGAATATAACTGAAAATTAAATGATTATCATCATGTATATATACATACATATATATATATATATTTATATATATAAATGGTCTGTACAGTCATAATATATAACAAAGAAACAAAATATGAAGTCAAATTATATACACTACAAAATACAATGATCTCCAACTAATAATATCAAAGGACCTTAAGACACCCATACTAGAAACATGTCACTCAAATATATTGGGTCTAAATCCTTTAGCTAGAAGATCAGCTAACATGTGTTCCACTGCAATGTCACCCTTCTGTACAAGTTCTTTTATAATCAAATATTTGACTTCCAGATACTTAGACCCAGTGATATTTTTGTTATTGCTAAATAATATTGCAATAAGGTTATTACAATATAACCATAATCACAGACAACTCAAAAGTTAGGTTTTTCAACCAAACAGCCTCTGAAGCTTTTTGCATAATCTCTCTTTCAACTATATTCTTTGGACACTGTGCCAAAGATAATTTCTCTTTATGAAAAATTGGTGTTGCATATGATTTTCAATTCTTCATATTAAATCGTTATGGCATGTGCTCAATGTATACCTTTTGAGAAAGAGCTAAAGAGTTTGGAGATTTGTTTCAACAAATCTATATACCAAGGACAAAAGATACTTTACCAAGATCATTCATGTCAAAATGTTTAGACAATAGTTGCTTAACTTTATACAATATGCCTAAATCATTTGACGTAGGCAAAGCATCATCCACATATAACAGTAGGAAAACAGCTTTGCCTACTTTGATCCTGTAGTACAAGCATCTTGCCACTTTATTTTTTAAAAAACCAAATAAGATAATCACCTCGTATAATTTTAAATATCATTGTCGAGAAACTTACTTTAAACCATATATTGATTTCCTTAATTTACAAGCTAGATGAATCTTGTCAATTTCCTAAAACCCTTCTAGTTACTTTATATAGACTTCTTCATGATGATCTCAATTTAGGAAAGTGTTTTTAAAGTCCATCTAATGTAACTCCATGCCACAATGAGGTAAAAGTGCTATAATCACTCTAAATGCATCCTTAGATGACCTAGGAGCAAATGTGATGTTATAATCAATACATTCTCTCTAAGAGAAACCTTTAACAACTAATTTAGCTTTAAACCGCTCAACCTTATCCTGTGAGTCTTTCTTGGTGTTATCTCTACCAGATTTCAACAAGCTATTTGAGGTTGACTGTAATGCTAGTGGAGTGGGGATAAGAGCTGTACTATCACAAGAAAAAAAAGGCTAGTGGCATTTTTTAGAAAAAAAACTTAGTGATGATAAGAGAAAGTGGAGTACTTTTGACAAAAAATTCTATTCAGTGGTGTTAGTGCTCAGAAATTGGGAGCACTACTTGATTGCTAAAGAGTTTGTATTATATTCAAATAACGAAGTCTTAAAGTACTTAAATAGCCAAAAGTGGATTAGTAACGATATGAATGTGAGGTGGTGTTAATTTTTACAAAAATTTCTATTCATATTAAGGCACAGGCCTGGAGTACAAAATAAAGCACGGATACTTTGAGTAGGAGGGTGTCCTTATTACTTACTCTCAGTAATAAAATTGTGGGTTTTGAGCAGCTACGCATGATGAAAATTTTGCGGATATATGGAGAAAGGTTTCAAGTGGCCATTCAGCTAACGGATTTTACTTAAATGATGGCTACTTGATATACAAGAACCAATTGTGTATACCTAGATCAACATTAAAAGAACTAGTGATTCGAGACTTGCACGGAGGAGGACTAATAGGTTACTTAGGGCATGATAAGACGTTGGTTGCAGTTAAAAAGTGATTTTATTGGCCACAGTTGAGAAGAGATGTGACCAAATTTGTAGAGAGATGTTTTACATGCCAGAAAGAAAATGGACAGTCCAAGAATACGGGATTGTACACACCCTTACTTATATCAGAGAACATATGGGAAGATAGTTTATGGATTTTATTTTGGGATTACTTTGCACCAAAGAGGGGTTGATTCTATATTTGTCATAGTTGATAGATTTTCTAAAATGGCTCACTTCATTCCTTGTATAAAAACTTCAGATGCAGTGGGAGTTATCAGGTTCTTTAATGAGGTTGTGCGCCTACATGAAATACCAAAAACTATTACCTCCGACATTAATAGTAAGTTTCTTAGTTACTTTTGGAGAACATTATGGAAGTTGTTTTATTTTTCATTGATCTTTATTAGTACAGTTAACACTTAATAATATGGACAAACCAAAGTTGTCAATCAAACATTGGGTAAGTTAATGAACAACATTTATGGGGACAAGCCAAAGCAATGGGACTTAGCACTACCTCAAGCAAATTTTGCATATAACAATGCTATCCACAATGCAACAAGTAAGTCTCCATTTTCAGTTGTCTACACTAAGGTACTCCAACATACGATGGACCTGATCAAGCTGCCTAAGGGTGAGGAATTATCATTCCAACAAAACATATGGCCAAGCAAGTAATGGAGTTACACAAAGAAGTAAAGCAAAAACTCAAGGCAACAAGTGAGTGGTATAAGCAAAAAGCCGACAAGCATAAGATGTTGGAGATGTTTAATGTAGGTGACCATGTGATGGTGTTCTTATACAAGGAACACTTTCCTGTTCGAACTTATCAATCAAGAAAGTACAATCCATATAAGATTTTAAAGAAGATCAATAATAATGCCTATGTGGTAGATCTCTAGGATTATATAGATATCTCTAAAAATTTTAATGTATTAGATATATCTTTGTTTCACAGTACAGGGGAATCAACGTATCCCGAGGACCATGTACACTCGAGGATGAGTCCTTTGCAAGTAGAGGAGATTCAAGAGAAGCTGAATTTAATTTAATCATTTGATTTACTTGACGCAAAGTTGAATTTAATTTAATTGTTTGATTTACTTGTTTTGTTCGTAAAAGACGATTTTGTCCTAAGTTTTATTGTCTTAGAGTTTTTTTTTTTAGCCACTTTACCACAACTTTTGTTAGTTTATGCATTATTCTTCAATTTTCTATTATTTTTTTTATTCTTCATAGGTTTCATACAACCTTTGAAAAATTCAACAATATACGCTACATCAAGTTGTACCAATTCAGTAGGAATGTTTTAATAAAACTTTTAGGTGTGATAATAAAAGCATAATTTAAATAAATAAATAAATATATATATATATAGAACTTAGCATGGAAATAGCAATTCTTTTCTTGTCTAACAATATATTTTGAATTTATAGTTAAACACAGTTAATTGTTAAATCTTACTTCTATTTGTAAATATAAGATGTTTTAACAAGCTCTTAATTGTGCTAGCATGTAAGTGGCAATAATGTTGCCATGATCAAGCATTAAATTTTAAATTAAGAGATTGTCATAAATAATTTCTACCCACTTCATGTTTAATAATAATAATAATAATAATAATAATAATAAATTTTATCAAATATTGAAATGAGTCTATTTTATTAACTTGTTATTCACGAGCATCATAAACTAAAATCGGGAGATCTTTGGTTGAATTCAACGAGGATCTTTTGCTATGTAGTGTTTTGAGTGTTTTACGCTTGACTTGGAGATACAATATAAATGTTGAAATCAACGGTTAGCATTTGAAAAATTAATAAAACAAATAACTATTTAAAGCACTTGCTGCAATTTTGGACCTGACAAATTGTCAGTCAACTTGTTTTACTTAATCAAAATTGAGATTAATTAAGTAACCAATCATTTGTCTATCAACTACTAGCAATTTAATATCAATGATGTGATTGAAGTTTTATTTCTAATGATAAAAACACAAACTAAACATGAATAAAATCAAGCATTTAAAGTCAGTTTTACCAAACTATATGCAAGGTTTGAATTGTGACAATTCAATAACAATGTTGTAATAAAACTTTTAGGTGTAATAATAAAAATATAATGTTAATATGAATATAACTAAGCATGTAAATAGTATTTTTCCCCTTATCTAACAATTTATTTGATGTCATGTTTGAACACATTTAATTGATAAGTCTTGCTTCTATTTGTAATTATAAGATGTTATAACAAGCCCTTAATTGTGCTAGTAAGCATGTAAGTGGTATGATTGTTGCCATGTTCAAACATTAAAATTTTAATAAGGGGAAGATAAAACTAATGGGAGAAACTTTAGAAAAATCTTTCAACAATAGAAATGGATTCACTATAACTCTCAAGTTTGATTTAACAAATAAGGTTTCAAAGTTCAAATATTTCTTTAATTTTAAGAATTTTATCTTTTGAGGAGGAATACCTATTAAAAGGAAAATACCTATTAATGGATCAATAATCACTAATGGATGGAAGTGATCCTAATTGAGCTTTATGACCTTTAATAGAATCTTTAATATATTTTCTATTCATTTTCTTGACCTTTGATTGATGTTTTAAATCTTTATATTGTTGTTTGTTTAACCTACTTTCTAAAATTCTATTATACATAATTTTTTAATCTTTTAAAAAGTCTATATTGAGTCTTTAATTTTGATATTTGTTGCCTAATCATTTTATTTCTTTCTTTAGGATAAAATTCCAAATCATAATATAATATAAGCACACAAAATTTGTATTTTTCATTCGATATTTTTTATGCTTATATTATATTATGATTTGAAATAATACTAAATAAGAAAAATATAAATAGTTGAAAAAGTAAAAAATAGTAATCAACAAATTAGTAAAATTTAAATTTGCAATATTTTTCTGCTTATATTATATTATTATTTGAAATAATACCAAATATGAAAATATAAATAACTAAAAAAAGTAAAAAATAGTAATTAGCAAGTTAGTAAAAGTTAAATTAGCAATTAGCATATTGGTAATATAACAAGCTGGTAATTAGTTTTATTAGCAGTAAAAATAAAACAATAGCTTAAGGTGGCAACATAACCAAATTAGTGAGTATCAAATATCGAATATTAAAATATTAACATCCTCAAAAGGGAAAAGAAAAGGAAGGACAACTCACTTTAGTTCATTAAATGTCTTGAGTATAATTAAATATCTTTCATGAAAAGTTTTATGGAAGAACTAAATATTTTTAGTTCCAAAACATCAAATACCATAAAAGAAAGGTTTAGGTTGGCTTTAAGGAAGGTTTAGGATGTGGAATATTGCTTTAGGTAGACAATTATGGCTTTAAGACATATAACTTTAGGTAAAAGAAAACTTAGAGTGACAGTGAAGGAATGTTTTAAGGTTTAAAACTTTAAAGTTATAGTATGATATACCCCCAAAAAGGGAAGACTTGGAGAAATTTTGGAGAGATGGGGGAGGAAGAAGGAAGTGTTTTGGATAGAGTTTCAGAGGATGGAAAAAGGTGGGAAGTGAATGAGACGAATGGTGAATAAGATGGATCATGAATGAGATGGATTTAAGAGGAGGATGCTTCACTTATTTTTCGGAAGATTGGTTAGCTTTTTGGTAATTTTATAGGGATATCTTTATGTCTTCTTCAAGGTTCTTTCTCCATAATAAAGTTTTCACATGGTGTATGGGCTTCCTTTATGAAATCTTTCTTTTATCTTTGTCTTCTCATAGTGCGAGCTTCCTTTGTCAAATCATTCTTTTTTTCCTTTCCTTTCTTTTCTTTTCCTTTTTCTTTCTTTCTTTCTTTCTTTCTTTCTTTCTTTTTTGGGTTTGGGCTTATAAATACCCACTTGGGTTTACAATAGTACAAATAATATCTAATACCCACTCATGGGCCTTTATATGACAAATACCTATTTAAGGTCTTCAAAGTTCATATACCTATTCAGAGCCTTCAATTGTCTATTAATAGATCAATGCCAAAAAAATCATCTTCATTAACTTGAGTTATGATAACCCCTTCTTAGTTTGACTCAAAGACTGAAGTAGATCTAGACTTCAACAATTGTTGTATAATTGAAAAATATTCTTCTTTTGTTTATGCAACTACCAACAATGCATTTGTTTTTTTACTTTTACTGCAATAATATTACTTATCTGGATTTAATTTCATTATAAGAGAAGAGTCATTTTTTGTGAACCGCTTTTCTACAGTTACGGTAGATGCTTGGTTGGCTTTTATAAATTTGTCCTACCATTTAATCTTAAATCTTCTTATAAGGGTTGGGACCTTTATTTCTTTATCTTTTTTTGTATTCATATATCCATATATGCACCTATAGAACAAAGAATTTTGAAGTGAATAGTAGAGCCATCGAAAATAAGTTTTCATAATCTTGTGGTTAATGTTTTTTTAAAGATCTTATACCCTTCATATACTATTGGTGGAAATATCTATAAGTAGATTGACTTGGATAAGGAAATGGATGGGAATAAGGTTGTTGGGTCGGATAAGGAGAGGGTTCGAGCCAAAAGCCTAGGTAAGATTGACTGTTTTTTTGTAATTTAGTGAAATTAAGGTTGTGACTATGAGGAGGCTGATGAAATTAAGAGGGGTAACTGCTCTTTTGACCATTATGTCCAGTGATTCTATCGATGAGATGTGTGATTGTAGTGAAGGCAACATCAAAGGCAATCAGGCCAAGGATGTGGTATAGCATCAATCTTTATTTATGGAGAAAACGTTTCATGTGAAGCTCAGTAAAGAATGGTTATGACTCATAATTTTCTATTACCATGACTAAGGCTTCCTAGTTAGGTGAGAAAACATTAGGGAAAATAACACCAGATCTTCGTTAGAAAAGAGTCACTGATTGATGCAAAGTCCTTCATTATGGAGGAAAATGTGGTGAGAAAATCAGAGATGAAGGAGTTGCCTTTCTTCGTGGTGTGTAACTAACATTGGAGGAGTGATCAACGAGCTGTGGTTTGCTGTAAAAAGCAATATTCCAAACATATCTAAAGAACAAGTGTGGTGGTACAACCAAAGGCAAAGGGATAGATGATGCAGAAAAAGTAGCAGTGAGAGCACTGTAGACTAGGCCATTGTTTTTTTCCTACTTGAGGTATCCAGATGATGATGTGGAGCTATTCTTTAATAGTGGAGGTAGAATGCCATAATGTAGCCAAATTGATCACAAGTATATAAGATGGTTTAGACTTGATTTTTCTAAATTAGGTAGTTTGAAGTGTCTATGATAATTATTATAAAATTAGTGATATTCTGTAGAGGAAAGGCATGGGATGGTATTAAATTTGGTTATGTGGAGCTTAAAGGAGATTATTCTATTAGCCATGTATATATAAGAAATGTGACTTGGGGTGTGACTAGAACAAATTGTGCGCAATGCATAAGGGTATGTGCTAGGATGGAGTTGTAGGTAGGCTAAAAAAAACTCAAGTGTATGGGTATATGTTATAATGGAAGTATAGACTGATTGTAAAGAAATAAAAATTAAGCATGAAATTTAATATCGTGAAGAGAATAATGTAAAAAATGTGTTCTTGTATATATTTATAGAACTATTTATATAACTGATACATATATAATTATGAAAATATAATTATACATGAGGATTTGAAGGTTAAGATTATATAGCTGAAATCATGGTGCTTAAATTATTGAATTGAATTTTAGGCATAACATATTATGTATTATCAATATGCTACAACACTAAAGCTCTACACTAGATGGCCATGTTTCTCAACATTTTTTTCTTTATATATTTTTATGAATTGAATTTAATAATTATTATTTAAAAATTTAGAGATCCATCCACCATTTTTAGTAGTTTTTATACTTATAATATTACTTAAATTACTTCTATACTATGATACTATTAACTATAATAATAATAATAATATTACGTCTTTATTGGATTAAACATGTGCTATATTTGACATTCTTAATAAGTGTTAATAAAAACCTAATTAAACGGAATTATGTTCTCAAAGTAACATTTAATATTGAAAGTAAAAAATTAAAAAATAATGTATAATTTATTAAAAATTAAAACAATTTAAAATAATTTATCTGAATAACTTTTTTTAGCATGATAAAGAGTTGAGTAAAAACTTGAACTTTTTTTTAATAATTTGTACTTTTAAAATATACTATTATATGTAGAGTTACTATTTTTTAATAATAGAAATAAAAATTTTATTAAATTATTATAAAATAAATCATCATTATTTAAATATTAATAGGTGCATTATGATTACTTACGTAATGTTTTGTTTTAAAATTTTATAAAAAATTAATAAAAGTCCTGGTTTTATATTTTTCATATGATCATATATTTCTAATACTTATAATGCACTTTAAAATCATTTCAAAATAAAAATATTTAAAAACAAAAAAAACTGAACTGGAAAATTTTGTGTTAAATCTAAAAATCTTTAGAAACCTTGGTAGAAATAGAATAGCTATTAATATTCATTTACCCAATGTACCAGACCAATGAGCCTTGTCGTGCGCAAGAAACAAACATGCTCTTAGTTTATTCTTGACCTATTTGTTATAATCTAGTCTCTTTTTTTTTTCGGAGGATTTTTTGCAAAAAAAACTTTTCTGATTTTTTTATAAAGTTTTATTTAGGGGCGGTTTAGTTTGCTCTCTTTTTTTATGTAATATACTTTTGACTTTTATATTTTTATAAATAAAATACGTTTAATATTAAATATAATTATATTTATGATAATAGTTAAATATTAAATAAAAGTTAGACATAAGCCAATTTTATAAATCAATTAAATAATTAATTTTATTGTCAACTCTTACATAATATTTATCAATGAATATCAATAATAATTCATCATATTTTATTTAAAATAAATAATTTTATATGTTTTTTATGTGTAAATTAAAATTTGCATATTAATACATATTTTAAATAATAGACTTCTCCATTACTTAAAGGGATAATAAATGTATTAGTAATCAAAATTTTGAGATTCTTTTAATTTAGTAATTGGCCTTTAAACATTTTTAATTTAGTGACAAACTTTTAAAAAAATGATTAATTAAAAAAAACTTAGATATCATTAGTTTTATATGGACTAAACTAATGGACTTTATCATATGGACATCTACGTGACAAAGCCTAACTTTAAAAAATTTTTAATTTAGTAAATAATCTTTTGAAAATTTTTAATTCAATATTCAACCTTTTAAGATTTTCAATTAAAAAACTAATCTTTTAAATTTTGTTCCACACGAGATTTCTGTTCTCGTTGAGCTCATCTTAGGACACCTGCGTTATCTTTTAACAGATGTGCCGC
>JAOXYD010128997.1:0-11019 GCA_028565735.1 Pinacopodium congolense | reverse complement strand
CACTTAAGATTAGGATTAAAGATGATTTAAGCATGAGAAATCTACTTAAATTGTTTGAAAAATCAATAAGTAACATACCAAGATAAAACATGGTTAATAGGAAGACCTGTAAATTCGTCCGGCTTTGCGAAATTGGCCTTCACTGGATTTAAAGAATCCGAGCTTTTCATCAACTTTATAACCTCTGCTCTTACCAACTCAAAAATCAAGGTAGAATGCGATTTCTGATCCTTCAGGTCTTCAACCTTTAAATCAACAATAGTAGCCACAAATTTCTTATTTACAGATGCATCTCTCTTCCTTTGTTCAGACAATGTTTTATACTAGTTTGGAATGCCATGTAGTTTGAAAAAACTATCCCTAGTATGTCCATTGCTGTCACAGAATTTACAGTGTAGAAGCCTTTTATCCACCACTCCCTTTTTTCTTATTTCCACCTTTACCAAAATTATCCTTTTTAGAATCCATATTTCTAGCCAAATGAGCACTATATTCAGTAGTATCTACTAGTCCAATGTGCACCTCCCTCTGTTTCTCTACCCTCAATATCATAAAGTAAGCACGATTCACACTAGGCACCCATAACTAAAATTGGTTCCTAATATGATCATAACTCTCATTGAGACCTACTAAAAATTGCACAAGTTGATTCAACGATGTTAAATCAACAACAATCTTTGAAGAGCCACAAGTACAAGTAAGAATTGGCATTAAGCATAATAGTTCATCCCATAAATGCTTAAGCCTACTAAAATAAGCCACTATAAACTGATTGCCCTGAGAAATTGAAGCTATCTCTTTTTGTAATTGATAAAGAAAAGGTCCATTACATTCACCAAACTTATCCTCAAGATCCTGCCATAACTCCTTAGCAGAGTTAGAGTATATAAAGGCTTCTACAATAACCTTTGATATAGAGTTTAATAACCATGATCTAACCATTCAATCAACCTTAATCCACTTATCATAGTTATTAGAATTCAAACTAGGTTTCATACAATGCCCATCTATAAAAACTAAGGGCTTGTTTGGTATCCTTGTGGTTTTTTATTTTGTTTTCTTGTTTTTAAAAACACAGAAACCAATAAAAACAGTACAGAAATCGAAAAAGACAACATACTAATACAGCACAGAAACCCAAAAAATAACACAGAAACTAATAAAATATTACATAAACCAATACACATACACAAAAATAAAAACATAAAACATAAACGAGAAGTGATACCAAACGTACTCTAATTTTACTTTCGCACCAAGAGCTATCTTAATGGAATGACTCCAAGATAAGAAGTTAATACCAAATAAGGGTGTAGAGACTAACACCATACCTGGATGATCGGAGGTCTGCGGTAACAACGCATCTCCATTACCATTATGTCGAACTCCCACACCACTCTTCCCGAATGATTCGTTCTCCATTTCGCTACAATCTCTTGAATAAAGATCAATCTTCTACCGATCTTTAAAAACCCCAATCAAATACCATGAGTTTCACCTTCAATCCGACCTAAATGATGCAAATGTTCGACCCGAAACCTTAACTCTCTCTGATACCATGTAAAGTGTCGAGACTGAAAGAAATAAATGAGAAACTCTTATTCCACCATGTAATCAGTCAATACAAAATTCTGGTTTATATACCAGCCAACCAGTCAATCAAAATACATAAATAAGCTGTATAAATAAAATGACAGTGTTAAGATACATGAAGTAAACCCCCTATACATACAAATATCAACAAAAGGTGAAGGAACAACTGAAGAAAAGGTGCTTTAAGGACTCAGTGGCCTAGGTACACAACTAGCAAGTGATTTTAAGTAGCAAGTATCGAGCACACCAATTGAAAGTGTTTAACATACCCTAAATAACTAGTTAAGCAATAAATCATGCCTTCAGATTGCATTTGGAAGACCGAATCAACTTATACCACTCTACCTTAGGCATATGAGGGTTGAAGATTTGAAAGTAACTTTTGTTTACAAACAAGCCTACTAAATGTAGAGTCCAAACAATTTGGCCTTTAAGTTACTCATTGGGTAGTTGAGTGAGGAGGCATCCTTCGAGATAAGCAGAGCCCTTAATGGGACATTACGATTAATGTCGTCTCACAAGGGTACTGACCTTGGCATGAAGGAGAAGGTAATGGAACAGAGGTTGTACTTTAGGGATCCAGGAGAGCGGACCACGTGGATACCACTTAATTGCTTATAACTTAAATGTTCATCTGGATTAAACTTAAACTAACTTGGGGTTATCAATTATTGTACACCTTTTTTGTATTTACTAAATTTCTTAATCTAACTAATATATAAGATTTTCTTCTCTTAAATACTAATATTTACTTTATGGGAGTGTTTCATCTATAAAAATTAGGTTAAAGTCCTGTGCAAATAATAATAATAATAACAACAACAACGTTCTTAGCTAGTAAAAAAGGATTTAGATTATTGTTGACCATTGACCCTCGTAACTATCTTACGTATTATAATTCATTTATTTGTTTTACTTTAAATAAAAAGGGATTTAGTTTAATAGGTAACATGAATTATTGGTATTGGAAGTCATTATAGGCTTTGCCTTCTAGCTATATAAGTAAATTTTACAGTTACATTTTTTCAAATATGCATTACATAAATCATCTTATATATATATAATTTATAAATTATATATTTTTAAAACATTATTTAATGAGTTAAAATAAAGTACTGAATTAGATTCAGCTGGCATTTACAAGTTTAATATTTCTTTACTCTTAATTTGTTATTCTTGAAGTCACTAAAATAAAAAATTTCATGTTATAAAATCAAACTAGATTAGTCAATTCGATCGAATTAATTGAAAATCAATCAATAAAATAGATCATTTACGTTATTAATTCTATATATCATAAAATCGAGTGGCTTAATAATAATCCAATAAGTTAAATAGTAAAACCGACCGATTAAATGATAAAATTAATCAATTAAATAATAAAACTTATCGGTTCAATTAATAACTAATTGATTCACTATTAAAATCAATTGATTAACTCTTAAAAATTAAATCAAATTTAAATATTATTTTGATTCACCAATTAACTTTATATCGATTTTATATAATTTTTATATTGATCTAATACTAATTAAGTTTTTAAACTTTAAATGCCTTATTTCATCGGTTCAATATTCTATTTGATTTCTAAAATATTGTAAAATGTAATTATAAACTGTTGCTGAAATTTCAAATCTTTAAATTGGTAAATGCGAAAAAAAAGGAAGTTTTATTAATTGATCCACCCTAGATTATTGATTCCATTATTGTTGGATCTCAATTCAAAAACTTATAAGTTGACAATTGGAATGACTCCAGACCCTAACAAGATCGTGAAGGCGGCATGGTCGACCAAGTTGGGTGGCAAAAAGATAAAGCATGTAACTCATTTGTAGGTGTCTTCGATATTCTCGCAGACAAGAACAGCTTCCACGAACCTTTACATGTCTGCAACTCAGCCTTGTCTGGCCAGCTCTTTAAAAAATATTTTCTTGACACTTACCCTTGTTTGTTGGAATGTTGTCCACTTTTGATTCAATCCATATGACATTATAATTGTCAAAAGTCAATTCCACAGTGGCTTGGATTGGCTTACAGGTCAATGATTATCAAAAGGGGTGTTCTCTAGAATCTGAAATTAAATTATATATATGATGTGCATTCCAACAATTCGTTATTGTCAAAAGTTGGAGTTCCAGGACTTCTCGAGAAATTCTAGGCGTTTTCAATTCGAGTCTAAAGTGTTTTATGAATTGATTATTTACTTTGAGTTCATAAAATATTTTTATATTATATAGAGTTTGAAGCACACTTGAGTTGTGCTTTTTCTTACACGAAGCCCCCAGATATGAACTGATCATAAGCAATCAACAGCTGTGGTCACGTCATTTCTGCCGTAAATTAGCAGAAGAACACTAGCATTCTCACATTTGGAGTAGGGATCGCACACCATTTTAGACTTTTCCTTCATTTCTTGGACATCTTGTAATAATTGGTACGAGATAAAAGTGAATTCTAGTCATCTGGAATCTAGATCAAGTGGTTGGAGATATTTATGATATAATTAAGAAGTCCGGTCTCTCGCAAACAAAATACATTTAGGATACGCAATTTACTTATAGGTAATGGCATACTTAACTCTGATTTGGCAACAAATTCTAAATAGAAGAAGAGAACTTTGAGACGAAGGGCCTGTTTATGTTTGGTATTGTATAATGTTTTAGGCTCTTGGAAGGACCTAAAACAGTGTTAATTAACTTATTGTTGTTGAGATATGAGGAAATAAAAAAGAAGCCCACGTTCCATCTATGCAGAAGACTCCTTGAATTGTCTATTTTCACTTCATGAAGTGAAGACACTATGTTTTTCTTTCCTTTTTTAAATAGAGACATTTTTTAATCTTTTTTTATTTGATGAACTGCATATAATATGTATAAAAAATATTATGAAATTTTCTTTTTTATAATATTTTTAACCTAGGACTTATTAAGTTATGTTTAGTTTTTTGTTTTGGTTCCTATTTTGCTAAACACAAAAATTAAAAAAATCACTAATATAACATAAAAATTGAAAAAAACACACAAATCAATACAAAAATATAAAAATCATAATAAAAAATCACTAACTTACAACTCAACTATACATTTCCTTATTTATTGTTTATATATATCAAAGTAGACGATTCTAATATTTAAAGTTGACAAAGATAGTTATCAATTTTTTTAATTAAAATGATTTTCTAATTTTTTTTCATTTCTATTTAAATAAAATAATTTGAAATAGATATATTTTAATAATATATCTCTTTAAATTTGAATTTGTAAGAGAACATGTGGCTCCCTCCACTCCGTCTCAAAAAGTAGCCATAGCATAATTGATTCTCTTAATTCCCAATTATTTTATAGATATTAGACCAAGAAAACAAGGGGCAACACTAGTTTGTATAATAAAATCTTATATCTCCAATAGAAAACATTGTTGGACACCATGTCCTGAGAGGGCGGAGCAAACGAGGAGGTTGCTTCCTTAATTTATGTTTAGTTGGTAATTAGTCACTTAGCCTTAATACAAGTAATTAATGATGTGCAACCATCATTTCAAAATCCCACGTTTGACCTTTTTTTGTCCAAAACTAAGCATGTCTATTCGAAACAACGATGAAGATGAGATGAAGTTTCCTAAACTAAAGTTTGTCCACGAAATAATTTTTTATTACACACTATTAAAAGATGTTGATAAATGAGTCCTTGAGCTTCACATTTATCACTTTCTTTTTTAATAATGGAAATGACTCCATGAGCGTCATATTTATCAACTTTTTTAATAATGAAAAATCTGCTACTGTTATTTCTTAAGCTCGTATTTAATAAATCTCATCACATATTTATCACATTAAATTTAAATTATTTAACCCGTCGTGATGGTCTCTATCCTCTATTAGTTTGTGTCAAGACTGATTGCCACTTGCTACCCATCAAAGTTGGTAATAGGTGTATTAATATAATTGATACTATTGAAATATAAAATAAGTTGAATATCTATCACCTAAATTTTAGCTTAAGTGGTAAATTTATAGGAATATATGCTCATTAGCTAATTAATTTGCTCAAATTTATGCAGAACCTGAAGCAATTTTACAAGGACCACAAGGAGTTGTATTTTTTTTTTATTAACTGGTTATACTTGGAAATGAAGAAAAAATACAAAAAAAAAATTGGTAAGACCTAGTTAAATATTATAAAACCAACAATCCTTTTTCAAAAAAATCGTAAAACTAAATGAAAACCAATATTCTTGACTCAAAATCCACCTTTGTAATATAGTGCTTAAAGTCAGTTTAAAGTACTTTATCGCCTTAAATTTGTACATTCTCTAATCAAAGAATTCGGAAGGGTGCATTCTCAAGAAGCATTCTTTTCGCCTTTTTGGTGTGATGATGACAACTTTAATATCAAGCAAGATAGTTTTAATTAGTTAATAAGATCATAAAATTTGAATAATGTTTGGTGTTTTAAATCTGAAAATTTTGAAAAATAAATTGCTTTAAAACATTTGTTACACTTCGGTAAAATCTCATGTATGTTATGGGATTATGTGATATTGGATCATTTGGATTAGTTTATCGGTCATTTAGTATGAGTTATTAGTTTTCGAATTCAAATATTCTACAAAACACTAAGGTTTGAGAAATTGGATCGGACCGATCGATTTGATTCGGTTAATTTAAAATTCGTCGGTTTATCGATTCGGTTTCTTTTAAAAACCTTTAAACTTAAGAACGGTAGAGTTAATGGCCGAACCAGTCAGTTCGATCTAGTTTAACTTATCGGCCTAACCCAATTCAAGTCAACCCAACCCAACCCAACTTAACTCAACTCTACTTCTTCTTTTTTTTTTACTTCAACTCCACACTTCTAACCTTTTTTTTTCACTTTTTATTATTTTTATTATATGTTAAATCTATTATTTTTATTTTTATTTAATTTTTATATGAAATTATGTATTGATTTTATAATTTTTTGTTATATTTTTTATTTAAAATAATAAATATTAAAATGAAAATTTTTAAATAAGGTTAAAAAGTAATAGCAATAACAGTTAGAAATTATTTAAATCTTTTGTACAACATTAAATCATACCTTTAATAAATATTTAAAAAAGTTATTTTTTAAAATTATATCAGTGCCTAATGTTTCTAAACTGTCCTCATAAAAGTTAAATTAACAATTCAACTATTAGGAACTAAAAAAAAAACTTTGTTAGATTTTAAGGGGCTACTAAATATTGTTTTGAAAATTTTAAGATACAACATAATATTATAGAAAATAATAAAAATTCTCTTAAGTTTTTGAAAAATGTTAAGATACAATTCACACATTTGGTTTTAGTTCTTGTAGTTGTTTTCATTTCTTGTTCCTACACATATTTATGCTGATTCATGATATTTAGTTTTTTTTTCTAATTTATGCTTATATGTTTCTAATTCAGGTTATAATCTATTTATTCTAGGAAGAAAATGATGTTAAAATCTCTCAAAACATTTGTTGGAGCACTTTTTCTACTTTTAGCATAGTATCAAGTTTTGATTTTTCCTACTTTTTAGTAAGTTAATATAAAAGCTTTAATTGCATCATCTTGAGAAGAATTAACAATTTTAGAAGAAAGGGTCTTACTTGTATGGAACACATAGTCAAGATTTAGACATAAATTCTAACTAAATTATAACATGCTACTAGGGGCACGAGAAATATTTCCAAATGATAGGTTCATAAGAGACAAATGGTGATTATGGATATCTCCTGCCAGGGTGAAGCTACGTTCTAGTTGATTGCTTGGCGTTCTAGCCACCAGATCTGATTCTCCTTTGCTTTCTTCTCAGTTCCATCTATTGGTCTTTCCCAGCTTTCCCCCCTCCTTGGATCTTCTCTCCTTCTCCTTTTGCTTATTTGGCAATAGATCTACCTAATGAGTTTCCTCCTTTAAATACTCACTCCCAACCTAGTCTGTATCTGAGTAGATTGAACCCTAACCAGGTTGGGCAAGATGAGGAACCTGTGGAACTTCTTAATGGTGTTCTTTCAAGGGCTTTTAAAGCTAACTTACCTAGCTCGGCCTCTATCCATACTTCTCCTACTAACATGATTCATACTCCTGCTAAAAGGCCTAAACAAATATTTATCCCACCTATTGAGAGGCAATTAAGTTAAACATAGAAACTAGTTATTAGTGATAACGAACCTAACACATTCTTGGAATATTTTCCTCTTTCTATTGAATATAGTAGGATTATGGAAGCCCTCTTATGAAGATCCTTAAAGTAGTTACTGCGAAATAGAGTTCAACAATCATAGGATTCTTCCTAAATAAGAGGTCAGCATTTCCTCCTCTTCAATTCTGGGTTCAGAGTAAGTGCAAGAACATAGGCTTATAGGATGTTCTGCTCATAGAAGATGGCCTGATACTCTTCAGGTTTGCTACTGTATCTAATGCTCAATAAGTGTTGAAAGCAGGGCCTTGGCACTTCAATTATTCTCTAATTTTCCTGCAAAAATGGAGACCTAGGATTAAGCTAACTGATCTTAAAGAGAGATAGGTACCAATATGGATACAATTACATAATATTCCACTTAAATGCTAGACCACTAAGGGATTAGGTTACCTAGCAAGCTATTTAAGAAAGCCTATAGTGATGGATGAAACAATTGCTATAATGAAAGAATGGGTTATGCTAGGGTGTGTGTATTAATGGATATAGATGAGGAGATGATGGATTCCATTTATGTGTGCCAGTGAAATAAGGCGAATGAAGTTGTTTTGGATGAGATTAGTGTAACCTATCAAAGGAGGCATGCTGCCAAGTAGAAGCATATAGTGTGGAGGCCTATTGGGAAGAAATTTGAACATAGAACCTATATGGAATTAATAGGAACTGGTGATGAAGGATAGTTCAATGGTATGCAGCTAGAGGTGCAGCTAAATAACCAGAGGATCACTGAGAGTATGGAGATAATTCCTGACCCTAACAATAAGCTTAATGAATCTAAAACTCAAGTAATAAGTGAAGTTGGCCATCAAGAAGGGCTGAGGAATGGCCACATGGAGAACCCCCAACCGGAAGCTCAGTCCTCAGTAGGTATGAGTGATTCTCACAAAATAGGTAAGGAAATGCAAACTACAACAGAAGTGAGTAGCCATGAACCTAAGCAGTAGAAGACATTACTAAAGAGGTGAAGGAGTTAAGAGACATTGATAAGGATGATGCTCATAGTATTAAAGATGGAATACTTGCAGTGGGGAACCAAGGTGTAAACACAGAGGCAAGTAACCCAGTAATTGGCACCATGGGAGGATAAGAGAGCGATAGTACTAACCTAGATAAATAAGGGGTGTTAATAGGGGAAGAAGAGGATAAACAGAGTGAGACATCTCAAGCCTCAGCACTGATACTAGGAAGAGTACAAAGGCTTGGAGAAAGTCTAAGAGCTTAACCCCTTTGTTAAGTAAAGGGTCTCAATGACCTTAATAAATAGTAGCTTTTAGTGGACTATATCAAGGAAATAAAACCTATGATTTGTTGTTTTTTGAAAACTAAAATCATGTAAGAGTCTATAAGTAAGGTAAAATTACTATATCCTTGATGAACTGTCATTATGAATCATACAGATCACTTTTATGGAAGAATAATAATAATAATAATAGATCCAATGAGGGTTCAGGTGAAGAATTTTCTCATGTCTGACCAATACTTACACTTAGTCCTTATCTTATACCAGATAGGATGCACAATTCAATTAACAGTGGTGTATACTTCTAATTTTGAATTCCAAAGGAATACTGTATTGAGGAAGCTAGAAGAAATACAAGTGGGGATAAAGGATCCATGAATGAAAGCAACGCATCACTCAAGAATTTCACAACTGATTTTCAGTAGTGTGTATCTAAAATAGGGGTGGAGGACCTTAACATGAAGGGGCATTTCTTCACTTTAAGTAACAAATAAGGCTGAGGTTTCATTAGAAAGAGCTTGATAGAGCTTTGGTCAATGACTTATAGATGGAAATGTTCAAAGACAGTACTGACACATTTAATAACTAATGGTTTTCAAACCATACCCTTATTTGAATTAGTGGAACGAGCTTGAGGATTAGGAGGCATTATCCATTTTGCTTCAATAATTATCTAGCCATGGATCCTAGTTTTGATGTAGTAGTAGTTACAGGGTTAGAATATCAGGTCGCAGGTTTCCATTCCTATGTTTATGTGAGGAAATTGCAGGCTATTAAATAGTAATTAAATTTGTTCAATAAGAAAAGATACTAGAATACTTTAGAGACAATGAGTGAGACAAAGGCTAATAGGAAGAAGTGTAGAATCTGCTTTATCAGGACCCTACCAACCGAGACTTATAGCAGGAGGAGAAAAGGATTTTACACAACCATATATAAGCAGGAGGAGCTAACTGCTCCTTATTACAGTAGAGTTTTAGGATTTAGTGGCTAAAGCTAAGAGATCGAAATACCATCTTTTTCTATAATGCTTTCCTAGCTATAACGAATGTCAACAAAATTTCCAGCCTACAATATACTAATGGGACTGAGATATCTTCCTAGGAAGGACTTATTTAGTTAACTTTGATTACTTTTAAATAATTCTGGGGACTAGAGGTGATTGCTACTCCAGTATTCAGACATTAGAGTCATTCCTTACTGAAGGATTGAAAAATGAGGTAGCAAAGAGGTTAACACTACCTTTTCATGACTTGAAGATTGAGCAGACTGTCTACTTAATTCACTTAAACAAGGTCTTGAACCAAGGTGGTTCTAATCATGTGTTTTGATGATGACAAAACTTTATTATTACTAATGTTTAAGTCTTTGATGTTTATATGATAGGTTGATGTGTCAAGTGTAAGAGTATATTTGTGGAGCTAAGGTAAAAGAGCTCAAGCATTATATGATCAAGAGCTTAAAGATCAAAGATCAAATGATAAAGCTCTCAAGGGATGATCAAGCTTGAAGATCAAGATCAAAAGAAGTTTAAAGATCAAGTAGTTTAGAAAGAGTTTAGGAAAAGGGCTTAAAGTATAAGTGTCCTAACTTGATCTTAATCAATGCTTGAAAAGGGCTCTCACATATGCATGAACATTTGCATATAGGTATTTAGGATTTGAATTGTGGTTTGAGTGATTATCTTGATTTGATTATCGCCCTAACATTTTTAGGAATTGAATTATAATGACATTTAGGCCATATATTGCATAATTAAGTTGGATTGTGAATAATTGATTTAATATATGTTTATTAATATGTTTAAGTGCATAAAAATATTGCTTAAGTGTTGTTTATGTATATTTGAATTTATTTAAATATCTTTGTGTTATGAACTTATGATATATGACGTGATTAAAAAGGTTTTAAAGTTGGTTAAAATGAAAAGTTTTCATAATCAAGGCAATTCTTATGTTTTGAATTAATTGAAATGTTTTGA
>JAOXYD010128987.1:0-11019 GCA_028565735.1 Pinacopodium congolense | reverse complement strand
AATTGAAACTTGAAATGTGAGAAATCTAGAGAAAATCTATTGAAAATTCAAAATTTAGGAGTAAAATGATAGTTGAACTACCCTACAGAGCTACAATTTTGCTTTAACTGGAGACTTATATGATGAGAGTAAAATGGCACCATTTAACTCCCTGACAAGTGCCATTTAACGACCTGTCGAGCCTTTTCCAACTAGATCTCCTTATCCCATTGGTTGCAACTTGTTCAACTGGCTCCAACTCACTCTAAACATATAAAGAAGTTTCATAGATCAAAATTCAAGTATATAATAATAGATTTAGGCATAGAAATTAGATTCAGCTTAGGTCTTCTTCTTTCTTTCTTTATGTTAGGTTTTTCTTATATTTTATTTTTCTAGCTTTGTTCTTGGTATTTTCAAGTTGTTTTAAGGATTCTCAAAGGTTTATAAATAAGATTAAAGGCTATCTATCAATTTGGATCTTCATTTGGTGTTTTCTAAACCTTTCATCTCTTGTTTCACATTCCCTTGTGCATATATATCCAAAAACATGTTTTTATGTTTGAATCTTTCTGTTCTTTGAATATTATGATGTTGTGATTTTAGTTTATGCTAAGGACATGTTCTTAAATAGATTAATTGAGTTTTTATTGCATGATTAGATGGTAATCTTTATTTATTTTGAGTTCTTAATGCTTATATTGAATTGGCCACTTAAGATAAGATAAAAAATTATTTAAGGATTCAATAGTTATCTACTTTGATCATTAGAAAAGTTAGTAAACAATATGATTTAAATTAATAAATGACCATTGGTTGATTAATTTTGAGGGTATTAGTCTTAAAACATGGATCTTAAGATTATAACTTTTTTAATTTTAAGCCTACTTCCTATAGATATAGGTGAACCAAATTATAGAATAGGAATGTAAGAGATAAGATATTTACTTAATGATAGCATTGTCTTAATTAAGTAAAGACTCTAGATTATACATTCTAATTCTTTTCATAACTCAACCAAGTAATTTAAAGTCAAATCGTTAGCTAATTATCTAATTTGGAAAATTTTTAGGTAATTTAAATTCCATTGCAAAGCTTGGAAGCTTTTAGTTAATTTAATCATTTTAACTTAATTAATTCGATAATCTAGGGCTCTTTAGATGATTATAATCCAAGTGCCCTAGTAGTCATTATCTTTCCCTGTGGATTCGACATTTCAGAGTCATAAAAATACTTTACTTAATTACTTATTAACTCATATACTTGCCGTAATTGTTGGTTTTGAATTTTGTTTAAGAAAATGTGCTTTAATTGTTTAATTTGATAGTTAATTGAAATAATTTAGACCAAACCAAGCAGTAATATTTGATAAGAATGTCATAGTGACATGATTCAAGATGCTATATAAAATTAAGAGAGTTTTTTATAAAATTTTTTCAATAAATCATCCAATCATAATATTAATAAGAAAACAAAAGGTCTATACAATGGGGAACTAGAAAGAAATACAAAAACTAGGGTCTTGGACAATGTCTTCATATCGTATTTTCAAATGCTTCCTTTCTTGTGCAATTTGTTTATATTTTACTTCTTCCTTTTAGTAAAATTAATGAGATCTTCAGTTTCTTCAAAGACAATTTTATTTGAAGGGACTTCTGTTGAAATAAGTGGGGAATCTAGAGGGAAATTCAAATATGATCTAATTGGAGAAGCTGAATTCCAGTCTTTTAGAGAATCAGAATGGAGCTATTGGTTAGGTTTTTTCTAACACCTAAGATCCTTCAATTGTTTCAGAAACCATTTAGGTACAGACATAAAAGGACTCTTAGAGGAACTAGAGCTGAAGGAATCAGGAGCTGAAAGAGGTGTAGTCCTTCTTGCTACTCTCCTTCGGTTGAAATGATTAATAAATGGAAATTTACAGTCAAGATCAATATCTTTGACCTGTTGTGGCCTCTGTCTATAGATGAGTTGTTCGCTCAAATGGCCTTAAATAAGATCTTTAGTGCAAGATTGTTTAATTAGGATTTTAATCACTCTATTATGAAGCACATACACCCTGGATTAACTATCTATCTTTGGGTTAGCTCCTTTGTCCTCAGCAATCAAGAATTGTTTACCTTTTAAATTCCTTTTCTCCAGATTTACTCCATATGAAATTACAACAACACTTGCAAAACAAACATTATAAAGATAATATCATAAAACTAAAAAACTACATGCCATCAATGTCTGTGTTTATAATCTCTGTAATTTGAGTGATCACCATTATGAAAAAGCTTTAGGAATCAATAAAGATGTCTTTGAAGGTATAATTATTCCTTTCTTACTAAAGGTTATAGACATAGGTAAGAAGGATTATCTTGAAAAGGTTGACATCAATATTTTTTAGGTTCAAAGGATTTTGGAACCATTTTAAAAAATAAAGGAGGTTAGAAGGAATAGGATGGTTTATCTAAAAATTATTTAGTAAAATACCAAGCATTTTTTAATAGCTACAATAGAAAAAAATTATGTTGTTTATGCTTTCACCAGTAACCAAACGTAAAGAGCAAAATTTTGGGCTTCAGAGGAAAAATAAGGAATCTCGGGTTTGAAGTTTGATTTTGAAATTTAGCTATAGAATGAAGTTATGTTTAGGGCAAGCTTGCTTGTAATAAACTAATTTTGCCTAGGGGACATTTAGGAGAGGTGGTCTAATTGATTTATAAACTGAAGAATTTATGTAGGTTTTTGTAGAGCCAGCCAACTATTTTAGCTTATCATTTTTTAAGGTATCAGGTAAATAGAGTAGAGATTCAGAGGTTAGATTTTGGATGAAGGCATTATTTGTTAAGCTTCAGTTCGAAATATTACCCCTAATAATTTCAGAGACTATTACTCCTAATGGGAGATTTCAGTCATTAATTAATCGAGAAGTGGTAAGATCCATAAGGATTCCTTGAGGATGCCAAGATTCCTACCATAAAGAAGTTGAAAACCTATTTCTAATCTTAATTCTGAATTGTTTCCTAATTTAGCCCCATAGCTTTAACTTTTGCATTTCAGAAAAATTTTCCCCTAAATATAGTAGTATAAACCCACTTTACCCATAAAGCTTTAATATCATTAAACAAAATCCAAATTTTCTTACCTAAGAGGACTTTATTACAAGTTTTAATATATTTGATACATACTCCTTCTTTTTTTATTTCTACAAATATTACTCTGTTTCACCTTGGTCGAATGGCTGGAATTAACAACCCGGACTAAAGGAAATTATGAAGTTTTGTTTCAATATCTTTAATGACAAAGGAAGGAAGAAAAAAGTTAGTAGATTAGTAAATATATAAGGTAGATAAGATAGAAGTAATGAGTTGAAGCCTAATAGTATAGGACAAAAATCTATTAGTCTATTTCTTAACTCTAGAGTCTATTATACCCAACAAAGGGGTACAATCCTCCTTAGAGAGTCTACTTGATAAAAGGAGAAGACCAAGGTATTTAATAGGGAGCTTACCTGGATTAATACCTATAAGAGAAATGATATCGCTTTCAAGACTAGTTGAATCTTTAGATAAAAATATTTAACTTTTGGACAGATTCATATCAAGACTAGATAGATTAGAGAACAGATTTAGATCATCAAATAAGATTTTAATAAACTGACTATCATCATGACAAACTAGAAAAAGATCATTAACAAACAACAGATGAGAAAGACTAAGCTTGTTGTAGTGCCGATGATATCTAAAATTTTTATTCCTATGGATAGAATGATCAAAAATCTTTGAAAGAGCCTCCATGAAAATGATGAATAAAGAGGGGGGGGATAAGAGATAACCTTGTCTAAGACCTGCTTTTCTTTTAAATAAATAAGAAGGAGACCCATTTACTAGAATAGAATATGAAGGAAGGGTAATGCATTCATGAATCCAATATGTAAAAAGGAGAGGAAAACCCAGAGAATTCAACACTTTAAACAAAAAGTCCCATTGAATAAAGTCATAGGCATTCCTCAGGTCCATTTTGAAAGAACAACATTTAAGTTTATTAATAAGATGATAATTTTTAAACATTTCTTGAGTTAGAAGAATGTTATCACCTATACGTCTACCCTTGATAAAAGTAGATTGGTTAAAACTAATAATATGGGGGAGAACATCTCTAAGCCTATTTGCCAGGATCTTTAAGATACCTTATAAAGCATGTTATAGCAAGAAATAGGCCTAAAATCAGCGACAAGAGAAGGATTAGAGAATTTAGGAATAAGGGAGATGAAGGTGGAATTTATTTCTTTAAGCAATTTACCATGCAAAAAGAAATTTTGAATAGAACAAGCTATATCATTCTCAGTTATAAACCAAATTTTGTGGTTTAAACTCAAGAAAATTCAATCCAATTCAATCATAGACCAAACCAAAGGCAAGTGCACCTTGTCAACAAGTAGCATAAAATAGTAAGAAATTGGGTATCATACTTAGGGAACCAAAGTGTAAAAATATCAAATAAATGATGTGCGACTACTTAGATAAACAAGGTTGATTGATCCAAAAAAGAACTAAAACAAGCATATAACGAAATATAAAAAATTTAAACTATGAGTGAAATGTGATTAACTTTACCAAGGGATAAAAAACTAGATAAGGTTTCAGATTCTAATGAATTAATCCCGTAAAATTAATAGTGGTTGATTGATTTAGGGTTTACTTCATTAAAACAGAACATAACTAACACCTATAGAAATGTCTTTTCCCTTTTAAACTCAAATTAAATATTTAATTAATAAATATTTCTAAATAAATGGCATTAATCACCAGAATCCTATAATCAAGTTCATTAATCCTAGGAATCCTCACACAAAACCCTAAAGTTGGTTTGCTTTTAAGTTCAAGTGTGTTACCCAATTAATTTTCCAAAAATCAAACATCAACAATTATGGAATTCAATTACCTAAGATTTTAATTGAGGTGATCAAGATAAATTAGGCAAAAACAAACATTCAATTACAAAAAAATCAACCAAGAACAATCTGTTCATAACCCAATATCATCTTAAACTTAGCAAAAAACAATCTACTCACGCAAATTCATTAATAAAAAACAAGTTAAGGTCGTAATAAAGATTTCCATGAAATGAATCAACAAGATAATCAATACAAGTGTTAAAATGAAAAATACAAATAACTAACAAGAAGATGGACACTCCTTGAAGATTTTTTTCACTAAGTCATCATTTGAAAGCTCTAAAAAACATAGATTAAATTGAAGAATGATCATAGATAGAAAAAGAGATAAAAACCTAGCTATAATGGTGTATGAGAAGAATTTGTCTTGAATGCTATGTAAAAGTGACTAAAATAGGAGTATTTATATTCCCACAAGTTGTTGCTAGGGTTTATGAATGATTTGAGTTTAATTTGATCAAGTTTGTTCCTAAAAATCAGAAAAACGATGTTGTTTTACTACCTCTATTTAGGTCCCAAAAATTTACAACTTTTATCCCTCTTCGCATTTTCCACTCTAACTCCTTTTATACACCTCCAATGATCATAAAATTTGGTATGAAGATTCTTCATATGATGTCCTTACACATTATAAAATGTCAGAAAGATATAAGCTCTAAAAGGGCACTTAATGCATCACCAAAATCACTCGCACCAAAATTGATACTTATTTTATCTTCTCTTACTCTTCTCTTGATGCATCCTTAGTGGCTTATCATATGCCCTTAAAATTTGGTGTGGTACTTCATAACATGATACTCTATGTCCTCAAAGTGATTACATACTTCCAGAAGTGCCTTAAAATGCTCACAACATTGCTTCCATTTGTGTCTTTGAACTCATTTTTTATTCTTTTCAATCTAATTAAGTCCAAATAGTTTTAAATGTGCAGTATAATCAAAATAACTCATAGATATGACAATTTTATAGACATTTAGGAGTGAAAACACCTTACAATATGGCATAAAAACCAATATAAATCACTCTTAACAACAAGTTTGTTTTAAAAATAAGCATTAAAATCATCAGGGCCTAAAGCCTTATTAGGGCTGAATGAGATAAACACATCTTTAACTTCTTCAAATATGATAAGCACAATTAAAAAATTAGAAAAGGAATCATGAGATTTTAATGTTAGAAAAGGTCAAACACTCTAAGGATTAATAGGAAAAATTTTTAAGTTTCCCAAGGATTTTGAAAAAAATTGAAAAATTCATGTTCAATATTTTCAAGAGAAAATATTTTGTGACCTATCTTATTAACAAAGGAATGAATATTGGTTCTATTTTTATTAGTAATAACAGAGCTGTAAAAGAATTTTATTTCTATCACCCTCTTTTAGCCATTTAATACGAGAAGCTTATTTATAAAAACTTTCTTGATCCTCTAAGGACTTATACAAATCAAGGATAGCCTTCTTTTCCTAGTCAATGAGAGCATGGTCATTAAGGGTTTCTCTCATTTGATTTTGAATATTGTTCAAATGAGTTTATTTAAGTAAAACCTTACTATTAATATCCCCTTTCTCTGTAGACTTGAAATGTTTAAGATGCTGTTTGACATGTTTAAGTTTAGTAACCACACAAAATAGAGGGATCTTATTAACAAGAGTAGACCAAGCCCTTTCTACTATTTAAAGGAAGTTTAGTTAAGAAGCTAGAAAATTAGAAAACATAAAAGGGAGAAAATCTAAACTTCCTAGGAGTTACAAGTTTGACCAGAATAGGAGAGTGACCAGAGATTTTAGAGTTCTCTACTACAGTATAAG
Organism: Pinacopodium congolense; assembly: GCA_028565735.1. Classification (NCBI taxonomy): domain Eukaryota; kingdom Viridiplantae; phylum Streptophyta; class Magnoliopsida; order Malpighiales; family Erythroxylaceae; genus Pinacopodium; species Pinacopodium congolense. The sequence goes on along the minus strand of JAOXYD010128987.1, from coordinate 4,288 downwards.
ATTCAGGGAACAAGGAGATCCAATTTGTGTTCACAAGAGCTCTATTTAGTTTCTTAGTAATAAAAAGATTTACATCTTGTTTCTTAGACCAAGAAAAACGTGGTATAATAGCATTTAAATAAAAAAGAGGAAATTTCTCAACACAATCTTTAAAGTATTTCGTATTATTAAAAGTATTGTCGCTAATAGTTAAAGATTCATGAGAGAAAAGAACTGAGTTAAAATCACCTATAACAAGTCAAGGCTTATGACCTATACCATAGTTGCTTCTTGTGATTATGATTATTTGAACTATAAACACAAGTTAAAAAGAAGAAGAAGAAGAAGAAATCTGATTTAAAGGGGAGACATCAAGATAAATTAATTGATCAGTAGTTAAAAGAGGGGAACAAGAGAGAGTATCAGGATTCCAAGCTACCAACAGCCTAACATTATTAATAGGAGATAAATTTCTAGTAGAGACCTAATGATTAAACAAGAAATCACAAGTTTTATTTTAAAAAAGGGAGACTTAATCCTAATTTCAATTAAACAAACAAAAAAACATGAAAAGATTTAAGGAGACACTTAACACCTAGTTATTTTTTAGTATTATTAAGGCCTCTAATATTCCAAAAAACCAAAGACATAAAAATAAAAGAATAAACGGAACAGAAAAAGACACTTGGGACTTATCTTTTTGCCTAGACTTCCTACTTCTCCTAGTTGTAAACTCAGGTTTAATTTGGTTTCCTAAGTTTTGAAACAAAGGACCTACATCATTGCAAATTTCAACCAATTAAGAATCAAATAAAGTATGAGTGTTACCAAATGTTCCTGGGATAGGGGCCTTGGCACTTCCTAGACATGTCTCTTAAACCTCTGTTAGGCCTTAGTTTTAATGTATTTTCATATGAATTTAATCTAATTTTAAGGCAATTGCTTCTAATTTGTTGTTAAAATGCTTAATTATGTTCATAAATGATGTATAATGTAGATGTTATGAAAATTTAGCAAAAAGTCTGATTTTAGGAGTTAAACGATGCCTTCACCAAACCGCCATTGTGCTCTAACAGCCTGCCATTTTACTCTCGAAGATAGGGACTTAAATGTTGCCTTCATCACCCGCCGTTTTAATCAAGTTAAGTGCCATTTTAGTAACTGTCATGTGATTTTCAACTGCAACTTGCCTCTCCCCTTATTTCAACATGCTCCACTTGCCTTCCTTTTGTAGCAGACATATATAAGAAGCTCTGGAGATCATTTTTAAAGAATTAAGGTTAGATTTGGGTTAAGATTTCATATCAAAATCTCCCTTTCTCTCTTCTTCATATAGTTTTTAGGTTTTTAGTTTATTTTTCATTTTCTAGTTGTTCGAAAGATTCAAGGGTGTTCTTAGATGTGTAGGGAGACTGCCTATCTTTTGGTTTCATCATTTGGTACTTCATAGACTCAAATCCCTTGTTTTGAAATCAGTTTGTTCTTATTTATGCAACGTATGGGCTGTTTAGATTCAATATGAAAAGTCTTATGTATTTATGATGTTTGAAGCTGAATTCTAGCTTATGATAGGATTTATAATGTCTTGAGTGTATGTTTATCACATGATTTGGTGATAATCTTTGTTTTTTTAGATCATAATGCTTATTTTGAGTTAGCCAGTTGAAATATGATTTAAGATGGTTAAAGATCTGATAATCTCTACTTTAATCATTGGACAATTCGATAAACAATGTGATTTAATTCAAGGATCCAAGAAATCTAACTTGATTATCATGAGGGCACTAATTTTGAATAAAAATTTAGGACTAGAACTTCTTAAGCTTCAAGCCTAATTCCTATTAATTGATGAAATAACCAAAGATCAATTTAAGATGATTAGAGAAAAGGCAATGACTTAACCATAGCTTTGTCTTGATTTAGTGAAGGTCCTAGATTAGAAATTCCAATCCATTTCATTACTTACTTCAATCATTTAGTCAGTTTTTAACTATTTAATCATTTGGTAATCCTTAAATCACTTAGAATTCAGTTGCAAATATGGAAAGCTTTTTAGTTCTTTTTAGCTAAAACTATCCCTTTTAAATTAAAAATCTTAAGTTCCTTAGATAATTGTCATCCAATTACTTTAGTATTCACACATTTTTTCTATGGGTTTGGCATTTCGGAGTCTTAAATGTGATCCACTTTATTACTTATGACCGGTACACTACTGTTAAGTTAATTTGGATTTAGATTGGAATTGCATGTGAATTGATTGATTAATTAAGGATATTTAGTGATACCAAATTAACCCAGCAAGTTTTTAGCATCGTTACCGAGAAAAATAACTGTGATATTAGGAAAATATTGGTATCAATTACTCTAGCATGTAAATATTTTTATATTGTTTATAGTGTGTTTTCCTTTGCTTTTCTTTCTTGTGTGATTGCTTCTATTTTATTTTCTTATTAGTTTTAACTCGTTTCTTATTTCCTTTAGCTTGATTCTTAGCTTGTGTTTCTCTTGAATATATGTTTAATGAGAATTAAGTGCATTTAGAAATGGAATCATGAGAACTTAAATGTCCAACCTCTTAAAGAACCAACCATGTTGAAATTAACTATGCGAACTAGGAGTGGTCCTAAGTCTAGCATTATTAGGCCTAGGATAGACTTAGATAATTTTGAAATTCTACATGTTGTCATTTCTTTGATAAGGTCTTCTCAATTTAGTGGTTTATCTTTGATAAGGTCTTCTCAATTTATTAAATGGTCATTTAATAAATTTCATAGACATTTGCGATCCTTATAAAAGTCATGGCATTTTAAAAAATGTCCTTAAGTTGAAACTTTTTCCTTTTTTTTTCTAAAAGATAGAGCTCGCACATGGTTAAATACTTTTAGACCTGATTCCATCATAACTTGGGATGATCTTACAAATAGATTTTTATCTAAATTATTTCCCCCAGATATGATATCATAATTGAAAATTTTGATTTCATCATTTGAGTAATGTGAGAGCGAGATTTTACATGAGTCTTAATAGCTATTTCATGAATTACTTGCTGAGGCTGAGTGTCCTATGTTTAATTTTAATATTTGTGAGCAAATGCATATCTTTTAGGCCTCACATCATTCACTCGTAGTCTCATAGATACTGTTGCTGAAGGAACCTTAATAAGAAAAACCTTAAATGAAACATATATATTAATTAAGGATATGACCTCTAATAGCTTTCAATATAACTTTGAGCCTTTTCATAGGAAACCATTTAGAGCTTAAACTATTAATCATGTCCTAAATTTACAAACTCAAATTGTTGGCCTTATTAAGCAATTGGAAGGTTTCTAAGCTAAAATTGGTACTAATGCATTTTAAAACCTTATAGTTTGTGATTATTATGGTAGTTCTTTTCATACTTCAATAGATTACCAAGTTAGCCCTTCTTATGCCTTTGAAACTTCCTTATATCATTATTTTTCTAATAAGCAAGGAATGGACTCTTATAATCCTTCTAAGGAGAGCTACCCCACTTTTTCATCAAACTATCGTCTAATCTACCAAAATTTCCATGTCAATTCTCAATTTGAATTTCTTTCTCAGCCAATTAACTAGGAAAAGTCCAATCTTGAAGATATATTGATGAAATATATTTAGAGCAATGAGTCTATGATGCAAACTCAACAAAATTCAATTAAGAATTTAGAGACTCAAGTAGGCCAAATTGTACAGCTCATGGATGAGAGGTTATCTAGACCCTTACCTAGTATGCCTGAACTTACCTCTTCGGACCGTGTTATGGCCATCATTGTGCCTAATAACAATGGAATGAAGGATGTAAATGAAGAAAATAATAAAGTAAAATTTAAAAATGAAGCTAGTCCACCTAGGTTATTTGCTGATCCAAATGTTCAATCTACCACAGATGTTGGATGCTCAATCTAGGCACTCTATTAAGTTGTTTAAAAAATTGTGCAATCCCTTTTATAAGGTATCTTAATTAGATGAGCTTATAGCTAACAATCAATTCATAGTCAAGGAGTTAGAACCTTCTTATCCTAACTTGAGAGAAGTGTTGATGGCAATAATTACACTTGAAACTCCAACTCCATCTCTTGAATATGAGCAAACTGAGTTAGAAGTCTATGTTATTGCTGACAATGATGATGATTTTTCCGTGACTTCTAACCATCATGTTGTTAATTTTGTGGATTATAAGGACAATGTTGAAATTGAAAGTGAAAATGCCATTGTTGACATTGAAAGTGATGAAATTGTTTATCCATTCTTGTTAAATGATCACCTAGATAAGGCTTATGTTGATTTTA
>JAOXYD010128958.1:0-11020 GCA_028565735.1 Pinacopodium congolense | reverse complement strand
ATTTTTGGATAAAAACATTGGTATATAAAATTTGATCTATTAGAGGTAATTTATAGTAATATTTCTTAAATTCACAAATAAATTCTTCTAAATAACATAAATCATAAATTTTCATATTGTTAATATGCCAGTAGGCTCGTCTATGTTCATCTGCTTTAATTAGGGCTGCTTGTGTCATGTAATCTCGACAAAAAAATTCTCGATGTAATTCTCTTAATAAATAATTAAAAGCACTATTAATTATAGGGGTCGTATGATATGCTTCCATGCTTTTAAGTCTATCTTCGTGATCTAATAGCCAAGAGAAAACAATTCCTTTTGTTTTATAAGCTATAAAATTAAAAAAAATATCTAATTCCATATTTTCAAAAGGTTTTTCGAGTTGTATTAAGAGAAACATTTTATTGGACCAATCAATAATTGCTTCTTCTGGGTTGGTTATACAATCAATATCGAGAACATTTTCATCAGTATTTATTGTAATTTTAGGTGTATATTCTGAAGGATACCTTCTAATTTTTTAGTCTTTACAATAATAGCCATATCGATTTAAATTGGTGTAATCTGTATTAAATGTTGGTTAATATTCCCATTCATGTTGTTGTCTTCTTCCCCTAGTTCGTTTGTATCGATGACTAGGTTCAGGAGGAGGTTCAAGTGATGGTTCTAGTGTTTTATCTGTTTTTACTTGTTTGTCTTTTAGTTCAGGAGGAGCTGTAGGAAGATTATGAAAACTTACTACATTGTTTTCATCATCAGTTCTCTCTTTGTAGATAGTCTGGAAAAACTCCCCAAACTTTCATGATATATTTTAATTTCATTCATCGAATTTAATTTTTTTTCAATAAAAAACATAATTTTGTGTTTAATCATATAAAAAATACTATCTATCATCTTTATCATGTAAGCAATAAAGACTGAGAAAAAAGAAGTCATTAAATAAATCCACGAAATAAGATACTTATCTTATCGTCGATAAATAATATTTGTGTAAGGCTTGTATGATTTTTCCTTCCATTTGTATAACCTAAAAAAGGCTTTTCATCTGAGTCAACAATTCTTAACATTCTTATAAGCAGGGCCATAATCTTCACAATAGTTAAGTATGGGGATGTTTAGTTGAGTTGTGGTTTGTGGTTTTTTGTTGTGGTTGTAGTTTTTGTATTAGTTATTGTATTTTCTTTTTCGATTTCTGTGCTGTATTAGTGTATTTTCTTTTTCAATTTTTGTATTTAGAAAAATAAGAAACTAAAACAAAAAATCAAAACCCAAGTAAACATGCCTAAGCATCCTAAAATTTAATATCCAAGACAATAGCATAAACTTCTTTTCCTTTCTCACCTTTTGATAACTTTTGACTTAAAAAAGTCTAATTGTCACTAAGTTTGAATTAATTATTTATGATCATAAATACTTTTCAAAGTTATGAATGTTGTAAATATAGTAGCAATAAGACACATTATCTCATTCAATCTTCTTGTTTTCTTAAAAATGACAAAAAAAAAATCAAGTGATTATATACAAAAATTATGACCTTAGATACATATAAAGTAAGACTAGAAATATGAGTCAAGCATTTAATATCTTTTAAAATGATATTGATATAATGATCAATAGATGGAGACCAATAAATATATTCATACTTTGATTCTAACAAATATGCAGCTAATACAAAATTAGCCTCATTATTTGTACCAAAGTGAATTATATTCTTTGGTCTAATCTATTCGACAACTTTAAAAAATATTTCAAGTAAAGTATGAGTACTTTTCATCATATTAGAAGAATCATCAAACTTAATAAAAAATTTTTAATATCACAATAAAGTAAGAAATTAACTAAAGTTCTTTATTTTTTATCAGTCCAATCAATGACCATAATAGTGAATCCTATAATTTTCTACATGGATTTATATGAATCCATAATCAACTAATATTCTTTCTTTAAATCTTGAAGTACAAGTACGCAATTCTTATAATAAAAAGGTGTCTTAAATCTAGGATCTATTATTGTTATGACATCTATTACTTCTTGAAAAAAAGATGAATCTATATAAGGTAAATTCAAAACATTCAAGGAAATATAAGAATGATAAATCTATCTAGTCCAAGTTATTTTACGTTTATGTCCTTATCACGTAAAATACATTTTTATACACGGTTGGCAATCGAGAGTACTTTTTATAGGAAAATAAGAACCTAAATAAATATCATTTATTCTTTTTCTTTTATCTAATACTTGTTATGTATCATCTCCAAAAGAAACATTATGAGATTCTGCATTTTCTTTTTTTCTTTTTTTATTTTTTACTTGTTCTTTTAAATAATTTTCAATCCCTTCACGTACATCATTTTTTCTTTTAAATAATTTTCAATCATATCATATGCATCAAATAGTACTTTCTTACAAGAAATAATATTACCCTTTATACTAGCAAGAGGTTCTTTTGTTTTATAAACTCCTCCACCCTTAAACATTCTTTCACAAAAGATACAATTATAACGATTATTTCCATTATATGTTTGAGAAGTAAAAAAAAAAATCCATACTGGATCAACCATACCACAAGTAAAAGATAATATATTTCTCAAATATTTTTTTGATAATTAATTCTTTTTCATTATGATGTAAACCTAAAAAAATATAAAAATACTAATGAATTGTATAATAATATATTTAAATTTAAATTTAAATTTACTATAATAAAATTTTAATATTAATTTTATGTGTTTAAATTTTTGTGTTAAATAAGAAAAATAAGTAAATAAAATAATGACTAAGTACATATAAGAAAATCTAAAAAATTAGAATAGAATAATTAAACAAGTAAAAGAATTTATTTTCTAAAAGTAAAAAAAAATTTATATTAATAAATTTGAAATAGAAATAAAAATTTTATTTTAAAGTTAAAATAGTAAAAAGACATTGTCTCTTAAATAGGATACAAGAACAATAGACGTCTAAGCAAAGATGTGGCTAAGAGCAAAACAAAATGATATTCTTAAAACACAAAAAATGAAATCAAAATCCAAAACAAACACTATGACAAACATAAATATAAAACGACAACCACTATCACAAACACAAGCATAAAACGACAATCGCAAAAAATGACAGGATCAAGAGTGAAGTAGTTAGAAGATCAACAGTGAACTAGCGACCATAGAGGAGACTAAATCCAAGCAAGTAGAAACAAAGCAGTGAGTCAATACAAAAACTCACTTACAAGGAAACAGCTTGTTAAACCAAGGGTTTAATGATAACAAAGCAATACTACTAATGGTTTTAGTATGTTTGATATGTTGGAAAGATAGGTGGTTTGGAAATGTGTTACAGATATACATTTTAGAGCCTTTGAGCCCTGGAGCCTTGAAGCCTTGGAGCATGAAATGAAATGGAGTTTATGAAGGTCAAAGGACAAAGGTTCAAGTTAAAGATCAAAATAGAGTGAATATATTATTTTGCTTGTAAGTTTTGATGTAGTCTTACCTTGATTCGCTCATTATGTCGATGTGCATTTATGGTCTGTGATGTTGTATATAGGATGTATAATCAAGAATAATTGTGTGTGATTGATTTTTAAAGAACCTCTTAACACACTAAAATAATTTTAGGAATTATTGTGATATGAGTGTGTTAAAGAGTCTGAAATAAAGTGGTTGTAAATAATATAATGAATTTTGAGATTAAATTGAGTACATGTGTGTTATTGTGATGAGGTTATGTGAAAAGAATAAGTCAAATTGTGTGAATGTGTATTAAGAAAATTTTTTGGTATGATTGAGAATTTTTTGGGTGATTTAGATGTGTTTATGTGTGAAAATATTGTAAAAGATAAGTTTCTATAGGGAATAGTCTACTAATGATGGTTAACTAATCATTAATCAACCAATAAGTGTAGTTTAGTTGACTAATATGCAGGATTTTAGAGAACTAGTCAATAAACACTGATGTATTAGTCATCTAATGTTGTATCAATCGACCATCTATTGATCGACACATATGTGGACCTAGTCGATTAAACATAGTGCGATATGTGTACCAATCGATAGATTGCAATGATAAAAACTATTAATCATTTTCTAATATTAGACAACAATCATAAATAGGATTACACTTGTACTCATTAAAAAGTAAGTTGTTATAAGGGTTATCCTAAAGTTCATTGAAAAAGGAGATTGGTGTATAAGTCACCCTAAAGCTTGTATAAAAAGGAAAATTGTACAAGATGTTGATAGTGAAATTTCCTAATAAGAAGCTAGAGAGTGGATGTAAGTATAGAGTTGACGTCGAACCGCTATAAATTTGATTTGCACCCTCCTTCTACTTCTCTTTTACTTTCTAAGTTTGTTTATATTATTTTTATTAAATTGTTTGCTATTTTTTAAAACTTATCATATTATTTCCATCATATATTATATTTTTTAAGATATATATATTTGTTTTCAAATTGGATAAAGTTTAATTATATTAACTAATCATTTTGTTTAACTTATGAATTACATAGTTTTTAAGAGAGAATTTTTATTTAGGTGTAATAGAATTAAATAAACTTAGAAAATTTTAGAAAGACATAATTCACCATCTTTTTAAGTGTCAAAGCAAGGACTCATATAGACATATTTCTAATGAAATAGTGAAGTTATAGTCAGGACTCATATAGACATATTTCTAATGAAATAGTGAAGTTAAAGTCAGGACACATTTCAATAGTTTAGATAGACCCCCCTTATTTTGATGAAAATATTATAGAGATTGGAAACTTAGGATGAAAAACATTCTCTCGAACATAGGAGTGGAATTTTGAAACATTCTAGAAAATGGACCTCACACCTTATAAACACTATAGCTATAATGGAGAACCAAGTACTTAAGGAAGAGGATGAATGGGAAAAACTAGATGAAAATGTCATTTCTCTAAATTGTAAATCTATACTTTGTCACTTTATGCCTTAAGTGCGGGGAATTTAATAGAGTTTCAAGTTGTAATACTGCATAAGAGATGTGACACGTATTGGAAGAAACCTATGAAAACATAAATCTAAGTGAAGAAAAAGAGAGCAAAATGGCACACATATGCCTCCTAGATGATGAGTCATAATCTAATTCTTGTATAGATAGTAATAAAGCTCTTACATGCTCTAATTCTAATATAGTGATGATAATGATTGTGTTGATGAGTTAAGCTAAGTTAACATCTTTGAACATCTAAGTAAGAAAAAGAAGAGGATGTCTACTAAATATAAGGAAATGTTAAAATTACTAGATACATGTAAACTAAAAAATGAAGATTTAAAATATGAATTGGATGTTATGCAAAAATTAATAGATGAAAATGCATCCTTATGAAAGGAAGTTGAGTCAAGGAATGCCAATAAATGCAATATGTAAAAACTAGTTGAGGAAAAAATCTTTGAAAATACAAGTAGAATTCAAGAATTTAGATAATGATGAGCTCAAATTAAGAAAAGAAAACACATCATTAAGGCCCTTAAACAGTCATTTTCTAAATTTACTAAGGGTAAATAAAAATTAAAATGCAAGCCAAGATCTCAAAAAGTATCAAATGATAGAAGTGGTCTAGGAAGTACCAATGTGAATGTTCCATCAAGTAATAAGATCACTTTTGTTAAAGGAAATAATTTAGAAGATGAAAAAGTACTTAGGTCATACAGAGAAAATGATGCATCAACTTCAAAAACCTAACATAAGAAGAGTCATCATATATTCATGTATATATTTAGGCCAAGATCTAAGAAGGAAATGAATGTAACCAAAAATAGACACAGCTTTTATAGAAATCCATAACCATTATATGATGCATTTAGGCCACATGTTAAGCAATATAGGTCAACACATTCACATGCCCCCATATGCATTTTTAAAATTCTAAGAACATGTTTCATCTATATTCTAACCCTTATTTTTATCAAAGGATTATTTATAGTGAAAAAAGACCTAGGATGAACTTAGGTACAACAACATGAGGGCATATTCTCTTTCATATGATATTTGTACGATTTGTCATTTTGTGGACATTTTATGCATCTTAAATATTTTTTCTATGACAAGCTTCATAGTTGGTATGATAAACCAAGAGGCTTGAATGCTAAAAAGGTTACGAATCCCTAAAGACTCAAACTAATATGGACACTAAAGTTCTGTTAAATTTTGTTTTATAGGTCTATGATTATCGAGGATATCTCTAAGAGCAAAAGAGAATCACCAAGATACATTATTAAATTAAGTAAGAGAAGAAATTACATTTGGTGATATACGAAAAGGGATGTACACATTTACTTTAAAATTAGTATAAATTTGATATATTGAATGAAAATGGATGATTGTTGATATTTTCACATTGAATAGCAATTAATAATGGATTAAATATCTTTTAGTGAATTTGATTTCAAAATAAAGGATAAGGAAAAGGAATAATATCATCATTAGATTTTACATAATTAGGAGAAAATTAGGAATTGTGTAAAATTATGAATAAGTTTTTTGTAAAGAGAACTTTTAGATGCCTTACATAGGTAACATGTGGAAATATTATGGCATTATTGGATGATTAAATGTTTTTCATGAATGAATGATGAAGGTCTAACTTGATTTAAAGAAATGTTTAGTCACTTTCATAGATTATGTGAACACAATATTTATTTGATTAGATTTTTCATTTTGTGCATAAATAACGTTTTCATAGAAAGAGTCTTTAGATACCTTAGATTATAGCATTTAGATCTCTTTCATGATTAGTACTTCTTTAATGCCTATAGATTTGGATATACATAGTTTTCATAATTATGATAAACCTTGAATTTGATGATCTTTTTGATTTTCTTAATAGACTTATTTTATGTTATTTTTTGGATTAATGAAAAGAATTGAGAAGTTTAACAATGCATTTGGCGGTTTGACACTAGATGTCTGTATCTTTGATTATGTACGCGATATCTTCTGTATTTTATAATGATGACTTCTTCTTGGTAAATTTCCTAAGTTATGTCAATATCTTAATAGATAGCATTTGAATGATTCATGACTTTTAAATTTTGAAAAAGTCATTTTTTATGTTTATAGATTTACACATGGTATTAAAAGTTTTGAATGATTCATATAAGATTGCACATTTTTCTGAGATTGAAAAAAAATGTGTCTTAAATTAAATTTTAAAGGAAATTTTCTATGTTTAATTTTTTTGAATTGGTTTTGAAAAAGAAACTTAGGCCATGTTTGGTTTCACTTATGGTTATGGTTTTTAGTTTCTATTTTTATAAACACATAAATCCAAAAAAAAAAGCACAAAAATCTCAAAAAATAACATACTAATACAGTACAAAAATCGAAAAAAAAACAACACAAAACCAATACAAACACACAAGAACAAAATCCAAAAACCAAAAATCAAAACAAATAACAATACCAAACTTCCTCTTACATAATAAGTAAATTAAAGTAGAGTTTTAATAAGTATAATATATGTTTTTGGTCTTATAAAAGGATGAAAAGCTTAATAATGTATTAGATCATAACCTGTTTTATGAGGCAGATATTTAACGGGAGCCAATATGTTTTTTTAGATTAAATGTGATTTGCTTGATGAGTTATTTATGATATATTGAGAGAGATTTTAACAATGTTGAGAAATTTTTGAGTTTTGATAAGCTTTGATAAATTTTTACGTTGTGATTCTTTCCAAAAAGAGGTAGAGTAGTATGTGATACTAAAGTATTTTATGCAAGGGGAGTTTCATATTAAATGATGGCTATAATTATGAATTAAGGTTTTAAAACATAATTAGTGCTTATGATCCTCTTTATATTTACTATCCCTTGATATTTGAGGTTGAGTTTTTAGAAAGTGATAATGTATGAATTTAAGGGGAGTTTGCAAATTTGGAGATTGTAGTATTAGAGTTTGTAAAATGTGAGTTTGTAATTGGTTATATAACCTAAGATCATGAAATTTGATTTTGTTGAAATTGTTGAAATTTGCTAAAATTTTGATTAATTTATGGGGAATTAATAAAAATTTGATAATTTAATGATTATTGATTACTTTGACATGAATATTTTATTTTAGATAAGTTTTCATATAGAATTATGATAATGGCTTGTGATATGAAATTAGGATATGATTATTTTATTATTTTTGATATTGTGCAAAGAGAGAGTGTTTTTGAATAAATTATAAGTATTTTTGAAATTTTTAAGTGGTATTAAGTAAATTTAATTTAAGGGACAAAAGATGATATTTTTCTAAGTATTATGGCTTTTAAAATGAGTTTTGAATAAGTAGGGATAAGTTTAAGCTTTTGATAATAATGTGTTGTAATTGGTATTGAAATTTTAAGGATATTTATAATTTGGTGTAGAGTATTGACAATATTGACGATTTTGGGTATTTAATTTATGATGATATGATATAAAGGGGGAATGTCTCTTTTAAAGTTTTTAAGTGATATTGTATAGTTTGGCATTTGTCTTGGCTTTATGTTTTTAAAATGAGATTTTTTTATATATGATGATCTCTTTCGAGTTTTGATGATATTGTGATTTGAATTTAAATAAGGTTGTCATTATTGTTACATAAAAGTGCGACACGTTTGAGACAATTTTCAAATGACCATGAAAATTTTAAGTAACATTAGAAAAAGATTATTGGTATTGGATCAATCCAATTTGTGAACTTTTTTATAATTACAAAAGGTGGGAGAAAATGTGTTATATTATTTTAAGGGGAAGCAAAATGTTTATATGTGAATTTAAGTGTGTATGTGTTTTTAATTACTATATGTTCCTAATATCATATGATTTTTTTCATTATTAAAAAAATGAGATTGTTAAATTAAGGGTGGTTACACCTATGTTTTGTTAATGTAAAAAAAACTACTAATATTTTTTAGTATTTTTGATGTGTTGGAAAAATAGGTGATTTGAAAATGTGTTGTGGGGATGTATTATGGAGTCTTGGAACTTTGGAGCCTTGAAGCCTTGGGGCATGAAATAAAAAAGAGTTTATGAAGATTAAAGAGAAAAGGCTCTAGATGAAGATCAAGATAACATGAATAGGTTATTATGTTTATAAGTTTTGATGTAATCTTATCTCAATCCACTCATTATATTAAAAAGACTCGTATCATGCATTGTGCATTCATGATTAGTGATATTGCATATAGGATGCATAATCAATAGAAGTTGTGTGTGAATAATTTTTAAAGATCCTATGGATACATTAAAATATTTTTGGGAATTAGTGTGATATATGTGTATTAAAGAGCATGAAATAAATTGGTTGTAAATGATATAATGAATTTTAAGATTAGATTGTATGAATATGTGTAATTATGTTAAGATTGTGTGAAAAAAAAGTCAAGTTATGTGAATGTGATAACTTACATGAATGAGTGTCAAGAAAATGTTTTAGAAGAATTAGGTATTATTTAAGAGTAATTTGGATGTGTTTAGGTGAGAAAAGATTGTAAAAAACCAGTTTATAAAGGGCCTAATTGTTAGTTGACCAGTCACTGATCAACCTATAGATGTAGTCTAGTCGACCAATATGTATGATTTTAAAAGACTAGTTGACCTTATATATCAATCGACCATCCATCTGTTAATCGATATGTGGAACCAGTCGACTAAACATAACACAATATGCACACTAATGGGTATATTGCAACGGTAAAAACTATTAAATATTTGTTAACATTAGACAATAGTCATAAATAGATAGCTAGTTATATTTTTTTTACCTATAAATACGTATGTTAGGTATTGTTTAAATAGTGTTGTTTAAGTATCTGAATAAAGTATAACATATGTATAAGAGATTTATTTCTTATGAGTGTTGTTTTGTAAAGTTTGTGTGACTTTCGATTATGTTGAACTAAGGGAGGTTCCAATCTTGATTTTGATGATAACAAACCATGTTTGATTACTAATGATTTAAGTTTATGATGTTAATCTTAAAGATAGGTATGTTTTAAGAAGAATTCAATATGGAAAGCTTGGAGTTTGAAGGTCAAATTTGAAGATAATGGAAGTTCAAACGATTTGGTAGCTTCAAGACCTTAGATAGGTTGTTTCAAATATGTTTTTAAGTTTTACTTGATGTTCAATTGATCTAAGGGCTTAGTTTTGATCATGTATTACATTTAAATATGTAAAGTTGTGTATTCTTTCATTTCATAGGTCATTTCATGTTTTTTGAATTAGTTGATGAGTTTTAATCATTCATATAGCCTTAAGACATAATTTAAAAGTTGTTTAAAGTCTTAATTATTAATGGGAACTTGTATAAAAAGTTTTGGAGTTAGGTTGGAGTCTTTTCATGATTTTTAGATGTATAACAATAGCCTATTCTTCCTTAAACGGCGGGCTCAAAGATGTCGTTGTACCTCCGTTTTCCAGAAGTTATCAATGACGGGTTGTTCATCTGTCAATGATGTCATTAATAAACCCAGAAGGTGCTGTTGAAGGATCTGTCTCTAACGGCTAGTTTCTACTTTCGAGATTTTTCTTTTTGTCTTCATTCTAATAGCTTAAAAACCCTCATTGACCATCCAAACACTTTATATAACCTTTAGAAACAAAATTTTGACTCTCTAGACACTCCAAAAACTGATCAAACGTCCTTAATCTCTCAAAAGTCTTAAGTTGCCCACATTTTCACTACACTTATTTTCAATCAACTGTTTGCTGTCAATTTGTGTGCGAAATTATGTCTATATCTTACTTGAGTGTTTAAGAGTTTATTCGATCTACCTTTTACATTTTAGAGAGGTTGTTTCATCATATTAAAGCTAGAAATCCTACATCTATCAAAACTGTCTCTGTTCAGACTGTTCTAGCTTGAATCTCGATTTCATGTGATAAAACATGTTTCTAAAATCGTGTTATTAGAGTTTTCAGTTTGCTTAAGTTCTCTAGATTTTGTTTAAATTATGTCTATATCTTACTTGAGTGTTTAAGAGTTTATTCGATCTACCTTTTACATTTTAGAGAGGTTGTTTCAT
>JAOXYD010128937.1:0-11020 GCA_028565735.1 Pinacopodium congolense | reverse complement strand
CTATAAATGTATTATATTGTGTAGTTTTTAACTTAACTTTAAACCCAAAAAAATTAAAATACAAAATTTTTCTTTTTTAAAAAAAATTTATTATTTTTTTATATTTTTCCGGTATCGGCCGGTATTCACCATTCCGGCCGGTACCGACCGGTATTTGCTTCTGGAACGGAATTGAACCGTTCCGTTCCGGTTTCGATCTGGAACGGAACAGTATTAAAAACTTTGCTTATAACTCAAACCAAAAAGAGCAATAGGAGAATATTCTTTAAGTGTCCAATAGGTAATTTACCTAACCAATTTGTTCAAAAATGTCATATTAATTTTCTATCCATGGAAATGAATATTTATAACAATAAAACTTAATGCTTATAGTCGCTATAAAATAATATATGCAAATATTTTTCATGGAAAGATAAAATCCAATTGAAGGGAATAAGTGGCTTTAATATTAATATGAATTATGATAAATTATAGACATCTTCGACTAGTCTTAGCATGCCACATTCTAGTTGTGAATGACTAAGTACTTAAATATTATGTATGAACAATTATAATTGTTTATAAATTTGGTTACCTTATCTCATTCAAAACATGAAATATAATTTATTTATTGTGCCTATGGACTATTTACAATCATTATCATTGCTTTTTTAACCATCATTAAGAATGAGGGCATCATTAGTCTATCTCTCCCATATGCCTTATTAACTTTATTGATCCTCTAAAATAGACACCAAATAAGTCAATTGTGTGCATTCAACTTATGATAGAAATTGTGCTTTTATGTACCAATAAATTATCTCCAAAAATTTTGTTATTGACACAAAGCTTATGTGATTTTTATTGATTTGATAGTAAAAGATAGTTTTATCCTTAAGTTTTAATGTTTTAGAGTTTATATTGTCTTTTGTAGCCACCTTAGGGAAACTTTTATCAGTTTAAACATTACTTTTCATATTTCCATTGACTTTATTTGGTTCTTCAAAAGGTTTCATACAGCCTTTGGAAAATCCAATGCTATACGTTGCATCAAAGGGTATCAAAGTAAGGATATCAAGTAGGAGTAACAACAACGGTCATCATAACGGTGTTCAAGAGGCTAGGTGTAACACCAACATAACCCTTGAAAGGATAGGCGGGTATTACCAAAGATATGACTTAAACTTATTAAATGAATACATAACATTGCCAAAATTCAAACAACCAATAGACATAAGTTAATTAGTACACTGAATTTATCTGAATTAAGATTATTACACTCCAAACTCTTAAACAAAATAGAATAGATCTTAAGTTCAAATACACTCTATGTATTTATTTACAAACTGTTAATAAAATACATTATATCTCATATTATGACGTACAATTCAAACATACATTCCCAAACAAAGTACATTATTCTTTAGCCCTTACAGTTATTATTGTTCCATACTTCAAATCCTCCTATCTGAACCTACGCGGGGTAAAACTACCGTACTAAGCATAAAGCTTAGTGGGGAATAAACTAAACAAAGTATAAACTAACAACTGTTACAAATAGTCATCCATACAGTCACATATTCAAAAACAATCCAAATGTCATATGCAGTACTTACTTATCTATTTTCAAATCAAACCAAAATATCATACAACTCAGAACAAAAGATAACATATTGGAACAAATTACACATTTGCTTCAGACCAAAACTCACCAATGTCAGAACTAAATATGATAACAGAATTTACTTATTTCAAAACAGAACTTAGCTGTTTCAGAATAAAGTTTAGTTATATCAAAACTGAGTAGAGAATATAATATAAAACATTTTAGTCTATTAATCTTTTATACAGAAGTGAGTAACGGAACTAATTTAGGAGATACCATGATCGGTATCACAGAGCAGGAGAGACATATGTCTCAATAACAAGAGACACCGAAGTGTCAATAATAGGAGACACTGAAGTGTCACAGGATTAGGTGTAGACCCTTATAGGCATACCTATGTACCCACGACTAGGACTTAACAGTCTTAAAACAAAATACGTTTATTTCAGAATTCTCCTATGAGGGACATATTGCAACACAGACAACTTTATTCTATGTTTATTCAATATGACATATTCTTTGATTCACACAAATAGAGATCACTTCCAACACATTCTAAATTATCAAACTCCTAAGACACTTGATAGTCCAGAATTAACACAATATCATCACAGAAATTCTCAATTCACAAAAACTCATATCCAAGTCATCATACATCAATCGTTAGAATTCATTCATTCATGAACACACCAAATAATATAAGGTTCCTGCACATGCAGTACTAGGAAAATAAGCATAACCCAAGTTATAGTCATTTATTTATTAAGACATTTTTATTGAAATCAAGATAAGACCTACATCTATAATGTTTATGATTTGAGTTTATGCAAATTCATTCTTTAAAGATATGTAAAATAGCTCGAAAGAGTGAAACTAGAATTTCACCCTATACAGGAGTATGTCATAGGAAGTACTAGAAAAATAGGCATAACTCGAGTTATAGTCTCTCTTTTATCAATTCTTTTTCACTGAAGTCAAACTAAGACCTATATCTACAAATTTTATTCTTTGAGTTTCTTCAAATTACTGCTCTAAGGATATGTAAATTAGATCGAAAGACTGAGATTGAGATTTTGTCCTGCACAAGAGTCTATCACAGGCAGTATTAGGAAAACAAACATAACTCGAGATCCAGCCACTCTTTTTATAAAACGTTTTCACCGAGGTCAAGATAAGACCTATATTTAAAACTTTTATTCTTTGAGTTTCTTCAAATTTAGCCTATAAAGATATGGAAAATAGATCAAAAGAGGAAGATGAATTTTGATCTATCTTTAAACAGTTGCTTTTTGTTTTTTTAGGACAAGTTTTTAAGTCAGTTTTGTATGGCCAGTTTGACATAGAAACAGAGGTTTTTTTGACAATAGGTTCTTCTAAACAAATTTTACTCTATGTCTTAAGGTTCTAAAGAAATAAAGTTGATGCAATTTGGTTAATTATTTTGAGATTTACACCCAAACTACTACAGACTACTCTCAAACATAAACAACAACTAGAACTCAACTTCAAACCAATTTTCAAACCCCTTAATTACATAAATCAAATTCGATTCCTTCATAAAAGTTATAAATATATGTAGAAAATATCCAAAAATACATGGTATAACATGATACCAAGTTTAGTATTCCCTTACCTTACTAAAATTCGAATCCAACTCGAAGAATCTAACAAAACCAAGCTTCCAAACAACCTACACATATAAAGCTTATGATCCAAACTCCAGAAAAAATTAAGAGAAGATGGGAGGTTTTTTTTGGCGGAGAGAAGACAAGAATGAAGAGATTTGGAATACTCCAGCAGAAGTTTGGCCCATCACTAGCTATATGTCACTAGATTACATACTAAGGTGTCACTAGCTTAAGATGCCACTTAACACCAAGGTGTTACTTACTTAATATGCCACTTAACACTAAGGTATGTAGCCTACTTGGCCACTATTTAAGCTTCCATTTATAACACTTTAAGATTTGTTTCTAGGAGGTTACTTTGGTGTTATTTTGGTAACAAGAGAGGATTGTGTAGTGGAATTCTGTCCAAAGTTTATTTGATCCAGTCACATTATTTGAGTCATAACTAAGCCTACAGATACCTAAATTGTGTGATTCTAGTTTCATATAAAATTTAAGACATAGGCTAAATATCTCCATAAGAGACTTTGATTTAATTCGAGTTTTAGGACCTTCAAAATTAAGGTCGAAAAAGGTGACCTGATGCTGCCCTTATTTTGGAGTAACTTGTGATTGTGTTCATATCTCATGATTTATAACTCTAAATGATCTGATTGTTGATGCTATAGAAACTACATTTAAAGGGGAAAAATTACCTAGAAGACCTCAAAACCCAATTATGACTTTTTTATATACATATTAAGGAACAATTCATAGTCTTAGTTATTTAAATTTCCATGTACGAACTTAACTTGTCACTTATACGATTATTGTAATCTTGTATAAGGGTAAATATAGAATCCTTACTAAGTTAGGAACTTACTCCTTACATGTTGACTAATTTCAAGAGTTTGATTATGGTTTGAGGACCTAGATTAGTTAAGTTTTTTTGCTAAGAGTAGGTGGACCAGTAGCAAGTTGATTTAGTTATTTCATTCGATTCATTGAGACTTCTAAATATTATTATTTGGACAGATTTATTTGTTAAGTAGATAGTTGAAATATCATTATGCTTTATAAACTTGATTTATGTTTGGAATTATACTATATAGATTTAACGAGAATTGTGATTGGATTTTTATATTTATTTTATGGATTAAATTCTCGAGAGCGTTACATTAGATGGTATCAAAATGATTATACCATCTTAGGGACTGATAATGTGTTTTGTGTGCAATGTAGGATGGTTTTGGAGGATTATGCTGCTAGTCTAAAGACAATTGGTGAAT
The DNA here is from genome assembly GCA_028565735.1 of Pinacopodium congolense. Lineage (NCBI taxonomy): Eukaryota > Viridiplantae > Streptophyta > Magnoliopsida > Malpighiales > Erythroxylaceae > Pinacopodium > Pinacopodium congolense. Next base: position 6,539 of record JAOXYD010128937.1, on the reverse strand, counting down.
TGCTTAACTATGTCTATGCTTCAAATGTATCAAAGTATAATAATACTAGATCAGATCGGGATGCAGACGATGTGTTATCTCAATTGACCAAATTGTTTTAGATGATGCAGCAAGCGATTACTGTAACTTCGATCAGTGGAGTCAATGGTGGATTGTAACTTCGAAAGGATTTGCAGGAAGAAAGTAGTCAACTTTAAGGCACTATTGATCCTGCGGCGAAAGTTGAGGCTTAGTGGGAGTAGACTAAACTTATTTTAGACCTATTGGAGTACATAGAGGAGAGAAGTTTATTGTATCTGACATCTTTGTTTCAGGATATTGGATTGGTGGAAGCTACCTACGAGCTGGGAGTAGTGACTTGGCAGGATTTATAATAAGAGTTTTGGGATAAGTATACATCGATGATCTACAAAAATAAGAAGAAGAGGGAGTTTTTAGATTGGATTCACATTAAGGGCATGAGTGTTATGTAATATGAGGCTCGATTCACTGCCTTATCTAAGTATGTTGGGGATGCTGTAGTGAATTAGGAGAAGAGGTGTTTTCATTTTGAGTAGTGTTTACGTGCTGAGGTAAGATTGGGCTTGGGACAGTGCCATCTGATTTTAAGAAACTTGTGGCTTTTGCACTTCGAGTTGAGGAGGTATTAAAGTTGGGTAGGAGGAGAGGCGATTTAAAGAGGAGACATGAGACTCAGGTGGGCGAGGGTAGTAGATCTGTTAGGAGAGCTGGGAGTCATTATTTTTCTGGAGCGGGAGGATTTCAGAAGGAGGATACTACCGTAGGTACGAGAGGTAGTTGGGCAAATTAGAGAGAGATGCGGGAGCAGTTAGTATTGCTACTACTCATTCTGTGGGTTCAGGTAAAGGGTTCAATCAGAGACCTCGAGGATATTTTGATCGAGGAGTCGGAGCACTTAGATGCGATACTTGTGGTAGATTTCATCATGAGGTCTATCACAGATTTAGGAGTGATGGTTAGGCATGTTATATATGTGGTGAGAGAGAATACTTATAGAAAATTTGTCTTACCATAGATGATAGAGCAAGAGTAAGAAAGGTAGCTCGTGGTTAGAGTAGAGAAGGTGGACTGGGTGAAGGCAATGATCGATTTAGTCAGAGAGGTGATGGTAGAGGTCGAGGTAGAGGATATGATGGAACTAGAGGAGGGTCTAGTAGACGTGACGCTATTTTAACTCCTAGTTAAGAATAGCCAAGGATCTATCATATGAGTCAGGAGGAAGTACCAGCCACCAATGACATCATATCGGTATTATTTCTTTATTTGGTATTGAGGCATTTGTATTAATTAATCCAGATTCAACTCATTCATATATATCATATGACTTTGCTTTTAAAGTGACTGAGAGATTAGTACTTTGGGTTATGATCTTAGAGTTCGTATCTTAGTAGGAAATTGCATTATTGTAAATCGTGATAAAAAAAATATGTCATTGAACATAAGTGGGCCAGAGTTATTAACTGATCTAATTGTGATGGATTTGAAGGAGTTTGACGTGATTTTAGGGATGGATTGACTATTTTAGCATCAGGCTGTCATTGATTGTTTTGCTAAAGAAGTGATGGAGGAGTCTTCAAATGAACCGATTGTAGTGTTTATGGGAGATCAGAGGGTAATTCCAACTTGTTTGATCACAATCACGACATTGAGATAGTTGATTTTGGATGTATTTGAAGCTTAGTTAGCTTATATTCTGGGCATAAGGGAGAAAAGTCATGAGTTAAAGTCTATTCTAGAAGTGAGTCAGTTTTTTTATATGTTTTTAAATGATTTTCCAGCATTGTCACCATCAAGAGAGGTAGAATTTATTATTGAGACCCTTTCGAGAGTGGCATATATCTGTATTATACCTTATAGGATGGCTCTTGTAGAGCTCTAGGAGTTAAAAATAGTTAAAGCAGTTTTTGAAAAAAGGTTTTATCAGACTCTGTACGTCACTGTATGGAGCACTAGTGCTATTCGTTAAGAAAAAGATGTGAGTTGAGACTATGTATTGGTTACAGACAGTTGAATAGGGTCACAAATCACAATTAAGAACAAATACCCTTTGCCGAGGACAGATGGCTTGTTAGATCAGTTAAAGGGAGCATCTGTCTTTTCCAAGATTGATTTGAGATCAAGTTATTGGCAATTAAGGGTAATTGAGACTGACATTCCTAAGACTGCTTTTCGAATTCGTTATAGGCATGACGAATTCTTAGTGATGCCTTTTGGATTGACTAATGCTTCTGCGACATTCATGAATTTGATAAACCAAACCTTCTATGAATATCTAGATCAGTTTGTTATAGTATTTATTAATGATATTTTTATTTATTTGAGGAATTGAGAGGAGCATGAACAATATTTGAGTATTGATTTGTAGACATTGAGGGATAGACATTTGCATGCTAAACTCAGTAAGTGTGAGTTTTGGATGGAGAATGTGGTGTTTTTAAGACATGTAGTGTCATAAAGAGGAGTTACGCTTGATCTTGCTAAAGTAAAGGCTATTATAGAGTGAAAGCCATCGAAAAGTGAATAGAAAGTGAGGAGTTTCTTAGGGTTGGTTGGATATTGTAAGAGGTTTGTTGAAGGGTTTTCTCTTATTGCAAGTCTATTAACTGAGCTACTGAGGAAAGGTGTTCCGTATTAGTGTACTGATAAGTGCCAAGAGAGTTTTGAGGAGCTTAAGAGGTGATTAACCTCTCACCCTATTTTAGTGTTACCTGCGAGTGGAGGAGGATTTGAGGTGTTTACAGATACATCAAAGATTAGTTTGGGCTGTGTGCTGATGTAGAATGACAAGGTGTTAACTTATCCTTCTAGACAATTGAAGTCTCATGAGAAAAATTATCCCACTTATAACTTAGAGTTAGCAGCGATAGTGAATGCTTTTAAGATTTGGAGGCACCACCTATATGGTGAGACTTACATGATTCTAATAGATTACAAAAGCCTTAAGTGCATTCTAACACACATGTGAGACAGAGGAGATGGATTGAGTTACTAAAGGACTATGACTGTATGAGTGATTATCATTCAGGAAAGGTTAATTTGATAGTAGATGCTTTAAATAGGAAGAACTCAATTATGATGGCCAATTTAAGAGGACGTAGGAAGGTTTCATTAGTAGAGTTAAGATCATTGGATGTACATTTGGATATTGATAAGGTTAGAAGTTTGTTGGCTACTTTGTAAATTTGACCTGGTTTAAGAGATCGAATTGGAAAGGTTCAGGTTAGAAATAAGTATTTGATTCGAATGATCGAGAAAGTGCAGCAAGGTAGGAAGACTAACTTTTTTGTGAGACCTGATGGGGTGTTATTGATTAGGAGTCATGTTTATGTGCCAGATGTGGATAGATTAAAAAAAATGAGATTTCGATGGAGGCTCATAATGTGTCGTATGCTATGCATCCAGGGTCTACGAAGATGTATAGGAATCTCATACTATATTATTGGTAGCCTTTGATGAAGAAGGATATAACTGAGTTTGTAGCGAGATGTTTAACTTACCAGTAAGTTAAGGCTAAGCATAAAGTCATCGCAGGTAAGTTGAGACCTTTAACTATTCTTTCGTGGTAATGGGAGAGGATTACGATAGATTTTGTAGTAGCATTGCTGAGGATGAGGCCTAGGCATAACTCAATATAGGTGATCGTTGATAGATTGACCAAGTAAGCTTATTTTCTTCCGGTTCAGTGGATTGATTCCTTAGACAGGTTGGCTAAGTTGTATGTAGATGAGATTGTGAGATTGCATGGAGTGCCTTTATCTATTATTTCGGATCAGGATCCTTGATTCGCTTCGCGAGTTTGGACTAACTTATAGTCAGCCTTGGGTACCAAGCTAAACTTGAGTACTACTTTTCATTCGTAGTTAGATAAGCAGTCATAGTAGACTATTCAGACTTTAGAGGATATGATGAAGATATGTGTATTGAACTTTGAAGATGATCGGGATTGGTATTTTCAATTAATAGAGTTTGCCTACAACAATAGTTATCACTTGAGTATTTGTATGGCACCTTTTAAGGCTTTGTATGAGAGGAGGTGTAGATATTTGATTTATTTGGATGTTAAGGGAGTTAAAGTTTTAGAAGGTTCAGACTTGATTAAGAAAACTATATAACAAATTAATGTGGTGAAGAAATCCCTCAAGGTAGCTCAAGATTGTTTAAGGAGCTATGTAGATAAACATCATTAAGAGATGGAGTATAAGGTAAGAGGAAAATAATTTTTTTAGGTTATTTCCTTGAAAAGGGATTGTCCATTTTGGTAGGAGAGGGAAGTTGAGTTCCAAATATAATGGAGCTTATGAGATTGTACGACGTGTGAGAACTTTGGGTTATAGATTGGCTTTGTCTCCAAAGTTGTCTCAATTTCACGATGTATTTCATGTTTCTACGTTGAGAAAATATATATCAGACCTTAAACATGTGACATCGAAGGCGAAGATAGAGGTGGCTAAAGATACGACTTATAAAGAGGAGCCAGTAGAGATTTTGAAAAGAGAAATAAGAAAACTGAGATGTTGAGAGATTTCAATGGTGCAAGTATTGTGCATCCATCATCGTTCATTGCAAGAAGCGACTTGGGAAGTTGAGGATAATGTTTGCCCGCAATATCCTCACTTGTGCGAATCTCTAGGTATGTATTTTAATTTCGAGGATACAAGTTCTTTTAAGGGGGGAAGAATTGTAAAGTCTAGTTGTTTTGGGGCTTAGAGCCAAGCCTGTATGGTGACCTAACTCAATCTAATTCAAAAAAAGAAAAAGGAGGAACTAAAACAGAATTCGCAAACCAATTAGAGAATCATTTTAAGTTTTGTTGAGGCTTAGGTATAAATGAGGCAACTATTCTGCTGCAAAACTTTATCAAGAGTTCTTGATACCCCCTGATAGCTTTGCTACTTTAGTAAAAGCCTTATGTTTTTTGTTCTTTTTCTTCTTAAGGGTCTTACCCTTATTCTTAAAAGAAGAAGAAGAATAAAAAATAAGAACATAATTAGATTCTTTCTTAAAGTATCATTCAGCGGTCTTGAGTATATTAAGCAATTCAGTTAATATTACTTCCTATTGATTCATATAAAAGTTCATTATGAATCGTTAAAAACTCGAGGTAAGAGACTGTAGTACTAAATCAATGCTCAACTCATGATTAACGGCATACCCTAATTGACCTAATTTTTCAATATGGAAATCATCTTCAGTACATTCAGCTCTACCAAAGATTCAAGTATCATCTTATATTGAAATGGAGTTTTAGCAGTTTCAAACCTCTCAATCCTACTCTGTGCACCAAAAACTATTGAAGGTGCATGAACATGGCCCTTGCATTTATGTTCTCATGATACCTTTGAAACTTGGGAGACATCACAAATGTAACTTCTTTATTATCATCCATATGATATTTGAAAAATCTCTCAATCTTCATCAGCAAGATCTTTCATAGGCTTAAGTGGAATTTCAGTATTAAGAACACTTCTTTTCTTGTTTAAGAACAATTCTTAAGTTATCTAGCCAATTCAAAAAGTTTGACCTAGTCAATTTATTTGCACCCATGATGCTTCTCAAGATAAGTTCGTACTCATTTTTCAACAACTAAAACGTAAAAGAGCGAGAAATTAGTTTATGTTATAAAACGAAATAAATGAAGACTTTTAAAACTAGTTAATTTCTCTCGTTATTTTAAACAAACTAATAGCCCTCACTATTAATTTGAAAAAATATCATATAATTTCCGATTGAGTTAGGATCTCATTCTAATTCAATTGATCTTGATTTTGTTCAATAAACCAACTAAACTAAAATTAAGTAAATAACAACTTATTAATCATATCCTATGTGATTCCTAGATTCATTAGGTGACAACCCTTTACCAAAACATGTCTTATATGTTATTCCTAAGCCTAGCTCTAAATGAATATGATCATGAGTTTGCTCATCTAAATCATACTAATTTAGGTCACATTTAGTTGGGTTTTTAATTGTAGTTTTTAGTTGTGGTTTTTGTATTAAGTTTTATGTGTGTTTTTTTTTATTTTTTTGTTTTTTTTATTTTTGTGCTATATTAGTATATTATTTTTATTGGTTTATGTGTTGTTTTTTTAGTTTCTTTGTTTAGAAAAATAAGAAACAAAAATAAAAAATAAAAACTCAACTAAACAAGGCCTTAATTAAGTAGGACTTATTATTATATAAATAAACATATTCAAGTTAAAGCAGTCTTGAATTTACTCAATAAGCCTAATAATAAGCAGAACTCTGATTTAATCATATAACAATGTAAGACGTTATTCATGTTCGATACATATACTTACTATTTTAATAAGGGATTTAAAATTTTCTAGATCTCATTTTAGTTAATATAATTTCATTATATTAATTTATCTAACATAACTTGTTGAACCAAGGTGATTTTTATCATGTGTTTTGATGATGAAAAAATATTATTATTACTAATGTTTAAGTCTTTGATGCTTTATAAGATAGGTTGATGTGTAAAGTGTAAGAGCATATATGTGGAGCCTAAGGTA
>JAOXYD010128936.1:0-24730 GCA_028565735.1 Pinacopodium congolense | reverse complement strand
GTTAAATCGGGTTGGGATGTGATCGAGTTCGGGTCATTTTAAGTTCATATGAAATCGGGTTCGGGTTCATGTCAGATCGGGTGCAAATTAAATTCGGATCGTTAACTTTTTTATCAAATCGAGTTAGATCAAATATGATTCAGGTCAAACAAATTAAATTATCATATTGGATCTATTTTTGACATCCATAGGACCATAATAAATTTCTCAGCCTTCGTTTAATCAATTTGGCAATTCTGGCAGTTGGCAATCAGTTGCAAATCCACTGTACACGAATGCCACAGATTTGACAAGTTGCAACCCTTCGGCGTATGATCGAAACGCGTTGGTCCAACCAAAGATTTGCTTTAAATTCTCTGAATTGAGTGGAGACCAGTCAGCCATCGTGAGCTTTGCTCCAATAATAGTGACCCCAAGGTAACCTGATTGGAAGGGATTGAACAAAAATTTGCTTCAATGAAAATTTTTTTAAAAAAAGTTGCTGTCTCCATTATTTAACCATTTGATTCTTGACATTTGTTTGACTAGGATTCTTCCGCAAGACATTCGTTCACGTAATCCAAGAGAAACTTCTTCTCTTGATTTATAAGATAATTATCATGAGAAGAGTTCATTATACGAGGTTGAATGAAGTCAAGAGCCTGTTTGGAGGTAAGGATACAGTTGATCTCACTGTTGTGAATAGTCTAGGAGGGAGCTTTTAGTTCAGTTTTTGATGGATTTCAATTCTTTGGTAATTCCCAAGTACGGAACCCTGAGCTTATAGTTCCCAACTAGACCAAACAACATCATTGAAAGTTAAGTTATTAAATCCAAAGAAAATTTTCCTTTTAAAGGAAGGGGAGTTATTAGAGGTACAAAGAGGCAAGAAATGAGCTAAAAGTGAGGAACATTTCAGTGAAGACAACTTGAGAAGTACGTTCTATTGCTATTCCATTTCCTTAGTCAATAGAGTTGGGCCTTAAAATCACCTGCAACTAGCCCAAAATATTTAGCCAGTGGAGAAAGAAGGTCGGCGTGGGAATTTCTCAGTTGTTTCTTGGTAGTATAGTTGGGACAGGCATAAATAATCCCATTTTAGGGAATTTTCGTAATCAAAATTATTCAGGGTTGGCCAATTGTTGGATAGTCTTGCTTTAACCAATATTATATGGGTTATTAATTCTTATACTATACAATTCTGACAATCTGCAGATGGTGAATACTAAAATTCATGAGCATAGCTCACTTGAAATTCATAAACAAAATGCAACACAGCATGTCTGTTGCTAAAGGGTGGAGTTACACTCGTCTCTGAGTGCTTTTAATTCTAAGTTCTTTACTTTTTCGTTTAAAATTATCTTAAGACATAAGCACTTTATTTATGCCTAAAATTATTAGACGTTGAAATTTGCACAACTTTGTGAACTAGATTAATGCATGTTAATTTTTTATTTGTATTGATGTTATTTTACTAATTATTATACATTCGTTTCAATTCAATTACAGTTAATATCAGTTAGATCTTTGAATTCAATTTTTTTAGTTCTAAAGCATGAAGTGACAAGTTATGGATTTGGATTACACTTGTTTCTAATACAAGGGTGGTAAAAAGGAATTGCAAGGAATAAGAGGCAAGAAATAAGTTAGGCAACAACGTAACAATGAATCGAAAGAAATAAGAGGGAAAAAAATAGACACAAAATCCGTCCCATTTGTTGCCTTCTTTCTACGAGACTAATTGGTAAAATTAAATTATATATTCAATTAAATAATATTTTTCTAAACCTACCAAAATTAAGAAAGATATTAATTTCGAGATGGTCTTTCACTTTCTACTGGCAAGAGTGTGGACCATCAACTAGACTGTGGGCATGGATATTCTTAATTTGTTTCGTTTCATGGCAACAATGATAGTTTGACTACTTGAAAGAGGTTAAACTCAATTATGAATATTCTTGAAGGAAAGAAATAACGGAAGGAACAGAATATCCAATATTCTGTACAGATATTTCAAACTCGAATCCACTAAGCAATGGACGGCTAACTTGTTTAAAACACCTCATGTAGCTGCGTGGAAACTGTTTTGTTTGGATAAAACTTTTTGAGAAGTCATAAAACGCTGGCTCTATTGTTGAGATGGACAACACTCATCAAATTATTACCATGTTCTACAAACTTCACAATCGAACGACGTGTCACAAAACAGGACTGAACCTTAGTGTCAAGCATGGAAGATGGGCGTACTTCCTAGAGGGCCTGTTTGTCCGTGTCACAGACCCCAAATGCATGTTTTCGACCTTATTTAGCCAGCCCACGTGGAACAGGCGGTGGACATTCTAGAAATGATAAGAAATAGGGATGTGATTTCCGTGTTTATTATAACAGTATTAAATTATAATACAATAAAATATAAATACAAAACTTCACTTTATTTTGAAATTAGATTTTTTTCACAGTTCTCTTGAGTAAACTGCTTTAGTCGAATATATATCTGCTTTTTAATGATATTCATACGAACAAGTTGAAAAAACTTCATCTAAAAAGGAAAAGTAAGGAGCGCTAACTTGTTTAGATCCTACATTAAGGTTTGAGAATTCTAATAAATTAATTGAAATATAATTCTCATTTTATAACCTATGTTTTGATAATAACAAAACATCTTTATCATCAATAATTTTATTATTTTTGATGTATTAAAAAATAGGAATGAGAAAGAGTAGTAAAGATTTAAATTAGAACCAATGTTGATGTCACATAAAGATCAAATTGTGCAATGAAGGATCAACATTAGAATATTGAATATGAATAAGTATTTTATGAAGTCTTTATTGTAAATCTTACTTGGTCTCTTAATATGCTTAAAAGCTCAATTTATGCATGTGCATTCATACTTAGCTATTTTTCATATAGATTGGATAATTAAGAAGAATGTTTGAGGAAATTTTTAAAGAGTTCTATTGATGCATTAAAATATTTTTGGAGAAGATGATTGAAGTGTGTTTAATTTTTGTTGAGAAAAGAATTGTTGAAATTTTTATTGAAAAGAATTTTTGGAAGTGGAAATTTTTGTTGAAAAGAATTGTTGCAATGTATTTCGTAGAAGTTTTAAAAATTTAGGTGATAGGAGTTCATTTGATAAAATTTTTCATGACATTATGATGTTATTTCACTCCTATCTTAACGTTAAAATATTTAATTTGTGTCTTGAATTGATTAATTTGCAGATGACAACCTAATTGAAGTGGAAATGAATCAAATGTGAAGAATAGAGTGACATCAGAAGTAAAACGACAGTATAAAGCATTCCACGTTTTACTTTGAAGACTCGCGTTTAAGTCAGCTTTGGGAATCAAAGGCGAGGAGTAAAACGGTGCCGTTTTACGCTATGCTAATGTCGTTTTATTACCAATTGAGACAAAAATCAGTTGGATCTTCAATTTTCATTAGCTACAACTTGCCAACTTGCTCCTGTATGTCTCTCTCTCTCTCTCTCTCTCTCTTAAACACACACACACATATGTATATATATATTGACTATCTGAAGCCAAAAATAACAAGAAGAAACACTTAGAACACGAAATTAAGGAGAGAAAATCATATTGTGCTAGTTCTACAACTCTTTTCTCTTGTGCTTAATCTTTTTTTTTAAATCTTTTTTACAGATTTGAGTTACTAGTTAAGGATTGCGGAACCTCAGACACGTGACCTAATTTTAGCCTAATACTTGTAAGTTGGTAAATCCCTGTGGAATGATAACTTGGATCTAAAAAATTTCCATATACTTTCTTGTGATAGGTGCACTTTCCATCAATGTTAGTTTAAAATTATAACAGAAAGAAAAATGTGCTTTAGTTGTTGAATATAGAAATTAAAATTTGATTTTTAATCTTAATAGAAAACCAAAAACATTAGGAAAAGTTTTAGAAGTGTTAAAAACAATTTTTTAAAGGGTTGGACGATTAGTATAGATTTAATGGTCAACTAGTACTTGATTAAAAGATGAACTAGTTGCTTAGTATAAGTTAGAGTGTTTGATCAATGCTCAGTTTTTTGATAAACTTGAGTGATATTTTTTCAGTGGTAAATTAGTGCACTTAAATGGTTCATTATTGTGGATTGGTCGACTAGTATTGGTGAATGGTCGATCAATATGCTTAACTAGTTGACCAATATTTGTGAACAACATTTAAACTACTAGTTTCTAACAAAAAATATATATTTACTGTTTCTAGTGGCTATAAATGGCCATAAATGTTTATGAGGTATTTTTAAAACTATAAATAATAGTATTGGAGTGTTTTTTATACATTCATTAGTATCCAAGTGTATGGAAGTATATAAAAGTGATCAAATTAAGTTAAAGAAGTTTATTTTGGTATGTGAGGTTGTGCATTTTAGTATATTCATCTTGTTGATTTATAAGACCTTGAATATTATGATGAGTAAGTGCAAATTATTACTGTATACTCTTATTATCTGGAATTGAGATTGAGTAAGTGCAAATTATTACTGTATACTCTTATTATCTGGAATTGAGATTGAGTTTCTTGTGCGAGATTCCTCTTCACTGATAAAGAAAGATTCATATGACAGTTTCTCTTTATCTGAGAAGAAATATTGTTTTTTGTAGAAGGGTATTAATTTTTATATAAGGGTCGCTCTTCACTCTTAAAGGAAAATTATAGAGAAAAATTTAACAAGTGGTTAGAAAGTGGACATAGGTGAGGTTTGTACATCAAATCATAATAAATTTGTTTTTCATATCTTTTCTTACTAATTTTATTTTATAAGTTCATTTTAATTGAAGTTATATTGATATTTTAATGAATTGTTACATTTGTTCATTTCATTATAGGTGATTTTTTAAGTTAGAAATTTTAGACACATCTAATTCCTTTATACTCTTAGGCACTATATAAGGCCAATAAGTGATATCAAAGCTAAGTCTCACATTGCATTAAATTTTAACAAAATTTTGAGTAAAGATCTTAATGACAAAATTTTCTAGTATCTTCTTTAAGTACGAAAAGGGCAAAATAATAGTTGAGCACTATTTTTGATGATAATGATTACATGTATTAAAAGAATAGGATAAAAAAAATTTATGACCAAAACTATAGATTTATGGGAAATAGTATTATGTGAACCTTAGATAGAAACTAAATTTGTAGATGAGTAAAAGATACCTAAGCAAGGTTGTAAAAATCTTATTTTGTGCTTTAGGTATGAATGAATTCAATGGGGTTTTTATATGTAAAACTGCAAATGAAATTTGATATATATTAGAAGTTGAATATGAGGATACAAATAAAATAAAATATAGTATGGTTAGCATGCTCATATATCAATATGAATCTATATGTAACATGATGAAAGAATCTCTTCTATTTACATTATATGCATTGATATTATAAATATTCTTAAAGGATTAGGTGTACTTATGATGAATTGGATGAATTCTTACAATCTTTGAATTTGCAAAAGAGCAAAGTTATCTTCCAAATATAAGGAAACATTGAAACTATTAGATGTGTGTAAATTAAGAAAAGTGAAACAGAGAAATAAATTACATAGAACTATACAATTTAGAGAGTAGATAATGGTAATATCCAAAAATTAATAAAAGAAAATGTAACATTGAAGAAGAAAATAGAGCCCTTTAGGGATTACCTGCAACATTAAAATGTGTACTAGGAGCCCAAAAAGTATCAAATGATAGATTTGGCTTTGAATTTACCCATGGGAATGGACAATCAAATGTTAAAACAACCTTTGTTAAATGAAAAATCTTAGATGATGAACACATACCAAAGCCATATAAATGTATTACATATACTTCTAAGACATGCGTGGTCTTAAAACTAGACCTAGAAACTAAATTCATCAAGTTAGATATAATGATAAGATATAATATCACTCACCTAGGCCTTATTTCCACCACATAAGAATTTATAATGAAAGACTTAGCAATTTATATGGATACAAATTTAGACAAATCATCATTCACTTATGATTTTCTACTTTTTTGGTAATTTTAGACATGTTAAGAAATTTTATTATGCTAAACAAAATTAGTGGAGAAAATCCATAAGAAAATGGAATGAAAAGTACATGAGAACTAACCATTAAGGAACCAAATTGCTTTAGGTATGTAAGATACATTGATTACTTTGTTTTATGGAGTATAAAAAAGTATTATATCTTAATTTTTTCTAACACTTGTAATTTTCATCATGTAGGATGTTATTTTTTGTGATTATAAACATATTTGAAGACACTAACATGCCTTTAGGCTTGATCTAACCCCCAAGGATTCAAAATTTTAAAGGTGCTTAGAACATATCCTTTTACCTTATAAGTCAATATTGAGCAGCATCAAATAGTTTTCTAGTGAGGATTCAATGGTATCTCCAATAGTTTATTTCAAAAGGAAAATTATAAAGCGTCTTCAGATAAACTAATTAAGTAAATACATTACTAAATCAAGTGATAAGAAGAAAATAAGGTAACCTATGGAGGTATGACTTCATTTGAGCATGTTGACTTGGGATAGACATCTTGGAGGAGAAAGTTTTATTGCATTTATATAGAGGGAGTAGTCACTTGAATGTTGTTTATAATATTTAGGTCCCACAACGCTCAATGACCTAGTGTCATTACATTAATAAAAATTGATATTAAAAGTGAAAAGTTACATGATGCATTAATTAAAGAGAATAGGATTTTCCTCTCTAGGATAAAATTGTAGATCTTATACAAATTACTTATCAATATGTTTTTTAATGATATCTTCTTAAGGGAGATATTAGTGATATATTTACTTTTTATATGGGAGCATTTAGATGTATCTTGTTTATTTGGATATTGGATATTGGATATTGTTAGTGACATTTGAATTTAAATGTTGATATTTGAATTATGTTCGTGATATTTTATGATTATAAAAATATGGAGACGATATGTATGTGATATTGATTGCTCTTGCTTAAGGGGAGTAATATTGTTTGTATAATACATGAATTTAGTGGGAGTTTTGAATTTGATTATTTGATGATTTTATCTTATGTTGTTTTTAGCTTTATAAAAAAGGGAGAAGTTAAGTGATAATCGATTAAGGGGGAGTAATATGGTTTGTTTTATATATGATTTGTGTCTTATATTTCCCTAATATCATATGTTTTGTTATCATAAAAAGGGAGAGATTATTAAACTAAGAGAGGTTACAATCTATTTTTTGATCATGAAATTTTTTTTAATATTAATAGTTTTATTGTTTTTGATGTGTTGAAGAAATAGAAATGAGAAAGGGAGTCAAGATATAAATTGGAGCCAAAGTTAACGTTATATAAAGATCAAATTATTCAATGAAGTATCAAGATCAAGATAGTGAATTTAAATAAGTTATTCTTTTTAATATTTTTTGTAAAAATTATCTTGGTCTTCCTAATGTGTTTAAGGGCTTAATTCATATATGTGCATATTTGCATGTAGATTTCATAATTAGGAGGAATATTTTGGGAAATTTTTAAAGAATACTTATGATGCATCAAATTATTTTTGGAGAAATTGTATGAAATGTGCTTGAATTAAATTTTGATAAAAATAACTATTTTGAAACATTTTTGGAAATTTGGGAAAATATAGGAAAATTTTTTCCTATATTTTCAAAAGTACTAAAAATTATATTTTAGAGGGACCGATCAATCCATGTAGGCCTAGTGGTTGATTAGTGCATGACTAAAAAGTGCATTGGTCAACCAATATGGGTTAGAATGGTTTACTAGTGCACAATGTTTTGACATCTGTGGGTGAAATTCTTCCAAAGATAAAACAGTGTATTATATGGCATCATTGTTGTGGATTGTTTGACTAGTGCAGATGAGTTTTCAACCAATGTGCCTGATTAGTCAACCAGTGTGCTTGACTAGTTAACTAGTACTTATGATTAGTCAACCATTACTTATGAGTAGTTGATCAATAGTTGTGAAAATAACATTAAATGATTAGTTTTTATTGTAAAATATTTCTTAATGTCTCCAATAGTTATAAACTACTATGAACAGTTACTAGGTGTTTCTATGACTATAAATAAGAGTGTTAAAGTTTTGTTTATGAATTCATTAGTATCCAAACTTTTGGAAATGTGTAGAAGTGATTAAATTGAGGGAAATAAATGATTTTTATGTGCGAGGTTATGCATTTTAGTGCATTCATCATTGTTAAGTAGTAAGCCCTTGAGCATTTTGATTAACAAATGAGAAATTGTTATTGTGTACTCTTGTCATAAGGAATTGAGTTTGAGTTCCTTGTGTGGGGTTCCTCTTCACCTATAAAAAGAGATTCTTGTAAGGATTCCTTCTCAATCATAAAGGAAGATCGATTTTTGTATAAGAGTTATTCTTCACCTGTGAAGGAAGTTTACAAAGAAATTTCTATTAAGTGGTTAGAGAGTGGATGTAAGAAAGGTCTATATGCCGAACTACTACAAATAAAATTGTCATTTCTTTTCCTACTACTTTCATTTCATAAGTTTGTTTTAATTAAAATTATGTTGACATTTCAATATATTGCTACATTTTTCCATTTCATTAAAGGTGATTTTTTAAATTAGTAAAAATCATAGAAATTTAGTCATACCTAATTTACCTTCCACCCATCTCTTAGGTGTTATATACGGCCAATAAGTGGTATTATAGTTAAATCTCACGTTGTATAAAATTTTAATGAAAATTTGAGTAAAGATCTTAATGGAATATTTGTTAGTATCTTCTACTAGTCAAGAAGGGAAAATCATTAATAGAACATCATTTTTTGATTATAATGATTACTTGTATTAGATTAATAGGATGAAAAAATTTTGACAATTGAAAATGTAGATTTACTAGCAATAATGTGAAATTGACCTCATATGCATACTAAATTTGTGGATAACCAAAAGAAATCTAAGACTAAAGAAGAATGAGATAATAGTGATAAAAAATTAGTATCTTTAAATAGTAAGGTTGTACATTTCTTATTTTGTGCCTTAGATATAAATGAATTCAATAGGTTCTCTATATGTGAAATTGTAAATAAAAATTGGTATATATTAGAAGTCACACATGAGGGCACAAATCAACTGAAAGAACGAAAGGTTATCATGCTCACACATCAGTATGAACTTTTCCATATGTAACACGATGAAAGATTCTCTTTTATGTACATTAGGTTTAGTGATATTATAAATATTCTTAGGGGATTAGATAAGACCTATGCTAATGTTAAATTGGTGAAAAATACTTTTAAGGCCCAACTAGAGTAATAAAAAGCAACGATGACTACAATATAAGTAGTAAAGGAAACACTTACTCTTTAAGAAATTGACATGATCTCTAGCAACTTATGTGATAAGGGTCTAAGAAACATAATAGGATACCTTCCATTAAAAAAATGGTTTTAAAAGTGTAAAAAGAAGAATCAAGTGCTGAAAAACCTTCTATTGTGATAGCATTGAAGAGGAAATTGCTCTACTAATAAGGAAGATCAATAAATTCTTAAAGAAGAACTTCTAAAAAAAGAGGGATTCTAAGGATGATCAGAGTGATTCTAAATGTAAATTATCTGAAATCAATTGTTTTAAGTGTATGAAACCTAGTTGCATGAGATCTCAACATTCTCTCCTCAAAGATGGTGATAAGTATATAAGGAATGATAAAAAGGATGTCGAACTAAAGAAGGTTCCACCTTGATTTTGATGATGACAAAATACCTTTATTACTAATGTTTTGTTTAAGTTTGTTGAAAAGATAGGTATCTTGGAAAGAATTTGAAGTGCATTTGATAAAATTATTTGGAGTCTAACAAGTGATCAAGAGTTTTTTAGCTACTGACATTTAAAGAAGATTGGTCGACAAAATGAAAACAGAATAAAGATCAGTCGACCGAATGAAGCAAAGATGACTATTGGTCGACCACATCCAATATGCTAGTCAACCGAATGAGCAAAATTAAGAAGATCGATTGATCAACCATCTCCTATCGATCAACCAAATTAAGAAAATTATAGAGCGAAAGATCAAGAATAGTCATATTTTACAACGGTAATAAGAGTTAATGAATATGAATGTTATAGATTTGAAAACAATGGCTAATTGATTGAGATTAATTATAAATATGTGTGATTAGTAGGAGAGAAAAATATACATCGAGTTTTCAGTGATCTAAGTGTATTCTAAGTCTCTTATATGTCTTAGTATTAGGGTGGAATTGTGTGAGACTGTTTGCTCCAAAGTGTTGAGGGCCTCTTTTTATACCAAAAAGTGTTTTTGAGTGAAAATTTTATTTTATATTGTCTTAGTAAAGTTATTCTTAAGCCTTAGAAAAAGAATTAGACAAGGTTATTCTTGATGATTAGAAAAAGAATGAGAAGATTATCCTTGAGTCACAAAAGGAGCTCGTAATTGAAAAATGTGTAATCAAAATTGATGATATATATTTCTTCTTTATTACTTTTAATTATATATATTTTCTTCATCTTGTTTGCATATTATTTATTTATCTTTTGAATTTAGATAAAGTGTTTGTGTTTTATAAAAGATTTTTTTAATTTAGCCCCCATCTTAGGTATCATATAGGACTGACAATTGGCATCAGAGCCTAGTTTCACATAAAGTTTAATTCTAATGAATTAGTGAGCAAAGATCTTATGGCACATTTTATGAATTATGTCGTTCCTCATCTAGCCTAGAAGGCCATAATAGGATGAGATGCTATTTGATGGGCAAAAATGCCAATTTATGGATGATGGTGTCACAAAAGATTTTCTTGCCTACTAGACTTATAGTTAATGAACTAGTGTTAAAGAAATAAAATGAACGGAATATTAAAGAAAAGAAATCGATATCCTTAAATTATAAGGCCATTCTTATTTTATACTGTTCTTTGAGTATGGAAGAATATAATAAGATCTCTACATGTGAAACTACATATGATAGTTGGCATACTTTAGAAATCACTTATGAAGGCATAAACCAAGTGAAAGAAACTAAAATAAGCATGCTTACTTATAATTGTGAATTTTTTCAGATGTTGCATGATGAGAATATTTCCACTATGTTTGTTTATTTTAATAATATTATAAGTGCTCTAAAAGGTCTAGGTAAGACCTATTTTAGTATTGAGCTTGTTAGCAAACTCCTTACTTCTCTACCAAAGTTATGGGAAGTAAAGGTAATGGCAATTCAAGAAGCTAAAGATCTTAATACACTCTCTCTCGACGAGCTCATTAGTTTATTATTAACATATGAGATGAGGATAAATAATATTAAAGAAGAATAAGACATGTGGAAAAAGAAGAATGTAGCGTTTAAAGCGTCTACAAAGGAAGAAAAAAACAATGAAGAATCATCAATTGGGAGTGAGAATGAGGAACTCACCTTTATCACAAGAAGATTAAAGAAGTTTATGAGAAATTCATCAACACGTAGAAAAGTACGTCTTCCTCTAAGAATAAATTATCTATCATAACGTGATTTGAATGTAGTGAAAAAAGCCACTTGAGATGATAATGCCCACACCTACAAAAAAGAAGAAGAAAAAGAAGAAAAGAAGAAAAAGAAGAAAAGAAAGAAAAGAAGACATGGAAGAAAGAAAAAGGAAACCTTGAAAGCTGTATAGTCTCAATCAAGTGATTCTGAAGAAGAGGAAGTAGCAAATAGGTGCTTCTTGGCACACAACGAGGTATGTCCCCCTCTTAGTGAAAATAAATATGAAGGTGTTTACTCTTATGATGAAGTATTGAATCATATAGAAGAATTGACCAAGAAAAATAAAGAATTACATGATAAGCTTAAGAAAACTATCGATGAGTTAAAAGCATGAAAATTGAAAAATAAAAATCTTAGGAAAGACATGATCTTAGTGAACAAAGATAATGATGGACTAGTTAATGAAAACAAAAAATTATTAAAAGAAGTTGAATCCTTTAAAGAATATCTTACAAAATTTACCATGGGAAAAGAAAAATTAGATACTATATTAGGTGTTAAAAAACTAGGAAATAACAAACATAGATTAGGATATAATGATAGAGCTTCTACTAGTAAAACAATTTTTCTTAAGGGAAAGAACCTAGAAGATGAAAGTTCTCTGAAAATTGTTTGTACTGCATCTAGGAGACCGAAAAATCAAAATCATGCATTCATGTTTACTACAAGGCCTAAAAGATTTTCTCAAAGTAAGATGCAGGATAGAAAAATGTTTCTTCAACCTAAGCAAAATTTTCAAAGAGCTTATAGTGACTTTAGGCTGAGAAATGTGTATACCCCTTTATTCTGCTCTTACTGCAAACGTTATGGTCATATTTCATATTTTTTATATAATCATATGGATGTTTTATAAATGAATATAGGAGGTATAATACTCAAATTAAAAAAATATGGGTCCCAAAATTTAGATAAATCTCTTCAAATGGACGCTAGTTTATATTTTATTCTTACAAATGAGAACTTCATATTTGATTGTTAATATGCTTGTCAGTTTGAGTTCGGTCGACCGACCATGGACATCGGTCCACCTAACATAGATCAGTAGACTAATAGGTATTAGTTTGGTTGACCTATAGGCTATTAATCGTAAATGTTTTTTCATCCTTTTGTAAATCGACTTAATATTAACCTATGTTTTAATTTTTGCATTGGTAGTCCCACGTAACCCCTTTGAAACGTTAACATTTATGCTTAGCATTATTTACTCTCAAGACTGTAATAAAGATATTTTTAATAAAATGATGAGTCAAGTATGTTGCCAACACTTAAGGACCTAAGATAATATGGGTACCTAAATCTATATAATTTCTTTATTTTGTAGGTCATCAAAAGAAGAAATAAACGGTATGTAGATAGTGGATGCTTACAACATATGATTGGAGATCTCTTACAATTCATCACTTTCAAAAGCAAGGATGGAGGATTTGTCACTTTCGGTGACGATGCCAAGGGTAAGGTAATTGGCATTGGAAAGATTGGTAAATATAACTACCCTTTAATCGATAATGTATTGCTTGTTGAAGGTTTAAAGCATAATCTATTGATTGTAAGTCAGTTATGCAATAAAGGTTACAAAGCGAGTTTTATATGAGATAAATGTGCTATCTATAAAATAGATGATGATAATGTTGTTTTCTTAGGAAAAATAGAAGAAAAAATTTACATTGTTGATTTACACTTTTTAATTAACCTCAAAGACAAGTGTTTGAATTCTTTAAGTGAATGCGCTTGGACTTGGTATAGATGACTTGGACATAAAAGTATGGATCTCCTATCGAAGTAAAATTTAAAAAAAAAACTTGTTAGAGGACTTCCAAGTTTGAAGTACGAAAAAGATAAAATTTGCAGAGCATGCCAAATGGGAAAGCAAGTGAGAAGATCCTTTCAAACAAGAAATCAATAACATCCTCTAGACCACTTGAAGTGATTCATATGAATTTGTTTGGCCCTACTAGAGTAGCAAGCATAGGAGAAAAGTCATATGCCTTTATTGTTGTTAATGGATTTAGTAGATTTACATGGGTTTTGTTTTTTAGAAAAAAAGATGAATTCTTTAAATCATTTATGAGTTTTTAAAAGAAAATATAAATTGAAAAATCATTTTTTATTGCATCTATTAGAAGCGATCATGATAGAGAGTTCGACAATGACATGTTTGAGTGTTTTTGTGATGATAATGGCATTTCATATAACTTTTTTGCACCTAGGACATTATAACAAAATGGTGTAGTAGAAGAAAGAATAGATCTTCACAAGAAATGGCTCGAACCATGATTAATGAGTATAATTGACCTAAATATTTTTTTGGCTGAAACGGTTTTATGTGCATATTATATCATCAATAAAGTGAATATTATGCATAAATTGGATAAAACCCCTTATGAAAATTTGGATGGTAAGAAACTGAAAATTAGTCATTTCAAAGTTTTTGGTTGTAAATTTTATATCTTAGATACTAAAGATAGTTTAGGAAAACTTGATTCTAAAACAAATGAAGGCATCTTCTTAGGGTATTCATTAACTAATAAAGCATATAGATTTTATAACAAAAACACTCATGTTGTAGAAGAATCCATACATACTATATTTGATGAGACTAACCCTTTTAAAGGAAAGAAAGTAATTGAGAATGATGATACATATTTTTCCAAGAGTTTAGAGAACCTTTCATCTAAAGACAAAGGACAAAAATCTCAAGAGCCAATTGTTGAACCAAGTGAAGAAAGGAGAGATGAAGAACTACAAAGAGATTGGAAATACAAGAAGGATCATCCCTCCAATCAAATAATAGATGATATCTAATAAGGGGTAACCACTCGTTCTCATTTTAACTTATCACATCTTACTTTTATTTCAAAGATCGAACCTAGTGCTATTGAAGAGGCTTTAGATGATGAAATTTGGATCTTAGCTATGAATGAAAAATTAAATCAATTTGAATGAAATAAAGTTTGGATCTTAGTGTCTAGACTCGTAGATCATATGAAAATAGGTATTAAATGAGTTTTGAAGAATAAATTAGATGAATAAAGTAATATTGTTAGAAACAAAGTAAGATTAGTGGCTAAAGGATATAACCAAAAATAATGAATATACTATGATGAAACTTTTTCCCCCGTAGCCAGATTAGAAGCCATTAGACTTTCGCTTGCTTTTATATCTCATATGGTTTTTAAATTGTTTCAAATGGATATTAAAAGTTCACTTTTAAATGGTTTTATTCAAGAAGAAGTGTATATTGAACAACTCCCATGTTTTGAAAGACATGATGCACTCGAACATGTTTTTAGATTATCCAAAGCCTTGTATGATTTACAATAAGAACCTAAAGTATAGTATGATAGATTGAACGCATTTTAAATTTAAAGTGGATTTGAAAAGGGAAAGTAGACACTACTTTGTTTATTAAGAAAGTTTAAAAGGATTTGTTAATTGTTCAAATTTATGTAGATGATATCATTTTTTATGCTACTAATGAACTTTTATGCCACGAATTTGCTAAGTGTATGAGTAGGGAATTTGAGATGAGTATGCTGGAAGAATTAAATTTCTTTTTTGGACTCTAAATCAAACAAATGAAGGATGACATTTTCATTAACCAATCAAAGTACATAAGAGAGTTGCTCTAGTGATTTAGGATAGATCACACAAAGTTGTTGGGCACACTAATGAGCAGATCCACAAAATTAAATAAGGATGAAGATGGTAAAAAGGTTGATGTAAAGCAATATTGAGGTACGATTAGTAGTTTGTTATATTTAACTGCTAGCCGACCTAATATCATGTTTAGTGTTTGTTTGTGTATACGCTTTCAATCTTCGCCTAGATAATGTCACTTATTAGTCGTTAAACCTATTTTATGATATTTAAGTGGTTTAATGCATTTGGGACTTCAGTATCTTAGGGACCTTATTTGTGTGCACGCTTTCAATCATCGCTTAGAGAATCTCACTTATTGGCTATTTAACCTTATTTTGTGATATTTGAGTGGTTCATTACATTTGAGACTTTGGTATCTTAGGAATGCATGTTAAGATTTAGTTGGTTATTTTGATACAGATTATGTGGGAAGTTTATTAGATAGGAAAAGTACATCTAGTGCATGTCATTTTTTAGGCAATGCAGTAGTTTCATAGTTTTGTAGAAAAAAAAATTATGTTGCATTATTTACGGTGGAAGCCGAATATGTAGCCATTAGTAGTTGTTACACTCAAGTTTTGTGACTTAGACAACAATTTAGAGATTATTTGAATCTTCAAAAAATTCCTATACGATGTGATAATACAAGCACTATTACTTGACAAAAAATTCCATTCAACACTCTAGGTCTAAGCATATTGAAATTCATTATCATTTTATTAGAAATCATGTTCAAAATGAAGATATAGAATTTGAGTTTGTTGATACTTTGCATCAATTAGTAAATATTTTCACTAAACTTCTCTATGAAGATCGTTTTCGTACGATCAGAAGAGAATTTGGTATATTTAATGGACATTCACTATGACATCTTATTCGATTAGTATATGTCTTTTATATTGGTTCTAAAAAGGGGAAAAAGGTGTGTGATCTTATATGTGACATTATATTGTGTCTTTATAGATGAATTGAGGGGGAGTTGAACTTGAATTTACAATTTTGAGCCTTGAATTCTTATTTCTTTTAGGGGGAGTGTTTTAATATCACATGGATTTGTCATCACTAAAAAAGGGGGGATTGTTAAACCAAAGGAGGTTCCACCTTGTAGCCATTGGTAGTTGTTGCACTCAAGTTTTGTGACTTAGACAACAATTTAGAGATTATGGCTTGAGTCTTCATAAAATTCCTATATGATATGATAATACAATCACTATTGCTTGACAAAAAACCCCATTCAACAATCTAGGCCTAAACATATTAAAATTCGTTATCATTTTATTAGAGATCATGTTCAAAATGGAGATATATAATTTGAGTTTGTTGATACTTTGCATTAATTAGCAAATATTTTCACTAAACCTTTGTATGAATATCGTTTTTGTCTGATCAAAAGAGAAATTGGTATGATTAATAGACTTTCATTATGACATCTTATTCGATTGTTTTATGTCTTTTGTGTTGATTCTAAAAAGGGGAAGAGGTGTGTAATCTTATTAGTGACATTATACTATGTCTTTATACATGAATTAAGGGGGAGTTGAACTTGAATTTACAATTGTGAACTTTGAATTCTTATTTGTTTTAGGGGGAGTATTTTAATATCACATGATTTTGTCATCACTAAAAAAGGGGAGATTGTTGAACCAAAGGAGATTCCACCTTGGTTTTAATAATGACAAAATACCTTTATTACGAATGTTTTGTTTAAGTATGTTGAAAAGATAGGTATCTTGGAAAGAAGTTGAAGTGCATTTGATAAAAGAATTTGAAGTCTAACAAGTGATGAAGAGTTTTTTTAACTACTAACGTTTAAAGAAGATCGATCGATCGAATGAAGACAGACTGAAGATTGGTTGACCAAATGATGCAAGGATGACTATGAATCAACCACATCCAGTGTACCAGTCAACTGAAGGACCAAAATTAAGAAGATTGGTCAACTAATCATCTTCTATCGATCGACCAAATTAAGAAGATGACAGAGAAAAAGATCAAGAACAGTGATGTTTTAAAATGTTAATAAGAGTTAATGAAGATGAACGTTGAAAATTTGTAGCAACAGATAATTGATCAAAATTAATTATAAATATGTGTGATTAGCAAGAGAAAAATATACAACTAGTTTTTAGTGATCTAAGTGTAAGCCAAGTCATTTATATATGTTAGTATTTGAGTGGAATTATGTGAGGCTATTTGTTCTGAAGTGTTGAGGGCCTCTTTCTATACTAAAAAGTGTTTTTGAGTGAAACATTTCTTTTATATTGTCTTAGGGAGGTTATTCTTGAGCCTTAGAAAAGGAATTAGACAAGTTTATTCTTGAGTCTTAGAAAAAGAAAGAGAAGGTTATCCTTGAGTCATAAAAGGAGTTCGTACTGAGAAAGGTGTAATAAAAATCAGTGATATATATTTCTTCTTTATTAATTTTAATTTTATATATTTTCTTCATCTTGTTTGCATATTCTTTGTTTATATTTTCAATTTAGATAAAATATTTTTGTTTTGCAAAAGTTTTTTTTCCTAATTAACACCCTCTTAAGTGCCTATAAGACTAATAAAGGATAAGATAGAAGGAAAGGAAAAGAAAAGCTTTAAAAACCACCACATATGATGATACAATTGAGTCAAAAAATGAAGAAAAAGTGGCTCATACGTGTTTCATGACAAATAAAGATATAACATCTTGTTTTTCTTACAATAATAATGGTTATGATGATGATCTTAATCATGATAAATTGGTTGAATGCTTAGAATCTTTTATTTTGAAAAAAGAAAAAGTTATTTTCCAAGTATAAGGAAACATTGAAACTATTGGATAGTTATAAATTAGAAAATAAGAAATTAAAGAATATATTACATCGAATTATAGAATCCAAACTGTAGATAATGGTTATATACAAAAATTAATAGAAAAAATTAAATATTAAAGAAGAAATAGAGAGTTTTAAGGATTCTTTATCAAAATTTACTCGGGGAAAGAAAAAGTTAGAATGTATGCTAGGTGCCCAAAAAGCATCGAGTGATATATGGCACTTAATATACCCATGGGAATAGACATTTAAATGTTTAAAGCATCTTGTTACAAAAAAAAAAAAAAAAACTTAGATGATGGACACATTCCAAAAACACATAAACTTATTGCATCTAAATGTAAGACCTCATATGCAAAAATTTAATTTACAGATGATGGACACATTCCAAGGACACAAAAACTTATTACATTTAGATGTTGGACCTCACCTGAAAATTTTAATCCATACTTGTATGGTCTTAAAAACAAGACCTGGAAACCTAATTCATAAAGTTGGACATAATGTTAGAACATAATATCACTCACCTCTGCCTTATTATCAGTACATGAGAACTTATAATGAAAGACTCCATAATACATACAGACACAAATGTTGGAATCATCATTCCCATATAGTTTTCTATATTTTTGTGGTAACTTTAGACATATTGAAAACTTTTGTTACGCTAAACTAAATTGGTGGAAGACAAATCTAGAAGAATATGGAACCAAAAGTGGATGATAACTAACCATTAAGGAACAAAATTGATTTAGGTATCTAAGGTATATTGATTACTTAGTTTTGATTAGAATAAGGAACTATTATACTCTTAATTTTTTATCACTTAAGATTTCCTAAAATTTAATATTATTTTACAAGTTTGTATTAATTGAAATTATATTGACATTTCAATATATTCCTACATTTTATAATTTCACTAAGAGTTATTTTTGAAATAATAAAAATCAACAAATTCTCAAAAGAGAGATAAAAGTCCAAGAGTTTGAGAGTGCGATCCAATGAGTTCAGGTGAGTGTGGTTTTGCTTTCATCATCCTAGGCCTCGTCGCCTTACCCTTCCATGCTTTCTATCCAATGAGTTTAGGTGTGTGTGGTTTTCTTTATCATCTTTTCGTCCTCTTGTGTTCCTCCCCCTTACCTTAGGCTTCCTCTTTTCTCCTGTTTCTTTCATCCATAATTTCCCATTGCTCTGAACCTCTAGAAAAACCCCTTTTGTCACTCCCTGTTATCTTATTCGTAACCCAAATTTTCCTAGTCAAAAACCCTAACTGTCATCTTTACCCTCCTCTTCCCAGATGGCTTCTCTTGATATCTCACTGTCTTTGATTCCTTCCCTTCCCCCCTTTAAATTGACCAAATTAACTAGCTCCAATCTTCAAAAACCAAAGCGAACCCCTCTGCCTAAAACTTTGAAATATGTGGTATTTGATGTTCCCGTGGACACGTCGGATGTACAATCTCTCACCTACGTTCCCCCCGAGGTGAAGGATGGTCAAATTATGGTGATTCCTTTATTTGAGCTTGCAAAAAGGGGCACCACTAGATTTAGGAAAGTGCTCATCTGTTTCATTTTTGGAAAAATACTAGCCTTTCCTTTGTCCAAGGTACACTTTTGAAAGCATGGCCTCCATATAGGTTAGTTGAAACCCTAATAACTGGTACAAACCGGTTTCTTTTCAAGTTTGATTAAGAGGAGGGTTTGAAAACTATTCTAGAAAAGGGCCCATGGCATATTCAGGGATGACCTTTGTTTCTGAAGAAATAGAGCCTTAATGCAGGAACACATGAAGATATTCGCCCTGCGCCAATTTAGATATGCTTCCACAACATACCTGGAAAATACTGAAACAATGAGGGGTTCAGTCGCATAGTGAGTTCCGTAGGTAAACCTCTGATGCTGGACTTACCAACTGCTAACCTGACGAGGGTGAGTTATGCCCGAATGTGCATTGAAGTAGACCTACATCATTCATGGCTTGATAGTTTCAACTTGGAAAGATACAATGAGCTTGGCAACTTATCCTTCCAAGAAATTAGAATTGAGTATGGATGGAAACCAGATCAACAAAATTGGAAAAAGTGTGGATAGCGACAGGGAAAATGCTTAACACAAGCTCTCAACAGGAGGCTCTTGATCTAAAGGGGAATGATCCATAAAAAGCTGATAAGGATGATGATCATTTAACAAAGACTCAATTGCAGAGGAGGTTGATAAGCAAAAGGAGGCATCATCTCAAGTGGAGCAAATCTAAAATAAGGGAGATCGGGAGACTCCAAAGAAGCACTTGCTAAAGCCAATAGATTATGCGGGTAAAGATATTAGTAATCCTTTAAATTGATTGAATCTGACTTGTTTATCAAGCATGATATAATGGTCCCTATTAGTAATAATTCATCATTAACATAGAATAGTCCTTTCACTATCAAACAGAATAGGAGGTCTCGTCGAAAGGCAAAGATGTAGTTGGGTGTCATCCGTGTCTTTATGTCAGGTTTAGTCTTTTTTAATGTCTTTAGTGTTTTAGAATGTTAGGGGTCTTAGTTCTATAAAAAAGCAAGTGGAATTAAAAGAAATCTCAAGTCAATTTCTGTGTCTTTAGTGTGTTTAATTGAAACTAGAGTCAATTCTTCCACTCATCTATATAGGATTTGTAAATCCTTATTCCCTCATTGGTCTTTTTGTAGTAACCTTTCCCATACCTCAAATGTCAAGATAGTTCTAACATGGAACCCTCATATTTATTCTTGTTCCACTCAACAAATCAATGAACAGCTCATTCATCTTGAAGTGTTGCACACCATTTTGTGATTTCCCCTTTTATGTCACTTGTGTTTATGGCTCAAACAATAACAATCATAGACAATTTCTTTGGTTTAGCATTAATAGGATAGCCCAAAATATAGGAAACACCCCTTGGCTCCTTGCATGGGATTTTAATTCCATTCTTCAGCCCCAAGACACAGTCCCAATCAACTTTTATTCTCTCTTAGGAATGAGAGATTTTAAGGACTGTGTTGAGGAGTTTTCTCTGTTTGACCTTAATACCAGTGGACCCAACTTAACTTGAGCTAACAAAAATCCTGGGGAACCTTGCATTACTAGGAAATTAGATGGAGCCCTTATCAATTCAAATTGTTTTCTGAAATTTTTGGGATCTCAATGCATAATTGAAATTCCCAACATTTTTTATCATTCCCGTATTATAATCAATCTTGTGATAGCCATAAATAAACATGCTTCTCATTTTCATTTGTAAAACTTCTTGGCTTCTCATCCAGATTTCCTACCTATAGTTGAGGAAATTTGGGCCACTCCTGTAATGGGAACCCCCGTGTATAGTGTGGTCACAAGATTGAAGATGGTAAAAAAGGCTTTCAAAACTCTTAATTCCAACAAGGTGGGGCCAAATAATCAATTCTCCTTTAACTTTATTCAAGACCATTTCAAAGTTTGCCCAAATGATCCTAATCTCCTTCATTAAGAAAAAGTAGCCATTAAAAATATTTTTAAATCTCTTGAAGATCAGGAATGTTTCTATAGGCAGCTGTCTCATATCATGTGGCTGAAAGAGGGAGATTGAAATACAAAGTTCTTTCATATCTTAATCATCTCCCATAGAAATATGAACAATATCCATTCTCTTATTGACTCTTTGGGAAATCATATAGTGAAATTTGAAGACATCCAAAATCAATTCCTAGATTTCTACCAGGGGACCATCGGTAATAGGAAAGATCTTCCTTTTTTGAGAAACTTTCTCAATCCCCTTTTCCCCTGTCCTATCTTGAATGAGTTAGCTCATAACTTAGTAACTCCTGTTACGAAAGTTGAGATCAAAGATTTTTTCATTTCCTTTAACCCCTACAAGGTGCCTGGTCCAAATGGGTTTAACGGTGTTTCTTCAGAAAAACTTGGCATATAATAGGGATGATATCACCTCTGCTTTTCAGATTTTATTTGATCATGGTCAGTTTATAAAGGAACTCAATTCTACCTTCATTTCTCTCATTCTAGAGACTAAAAGTCCCTCATATGTGATGGATTTTAGACCAATCTCTTGCTGAAATATGATTTATAAGTTCATCTCTAAAATCCTCACAAATTGGATTAAAAATGTTCTCCCTCACATGATTAGTTATGACCAATCTGCTTTTATTAAATACCGTCTCATTGGAGACAATATTTTGTTATCTTAAGAGATTTTTCGAAACTATCATAGGGATAACGGTCATCATAGATGCGCTTTCAAAATTGATCTTAAAAAATCCTATGACTCTATTCATTCAGACTTCTTAATATTGGTCCTGCATACTATGGGTCCTCCCCCCTTGTAGTCACTAGATAGAGGAATGCATTTACTTGAACTCTTATTCCATTATGATAAATGGATCTCTTACTAGCTTTTTTAGAGGAAATTCTAGGCTACATCAAAGGGATCAGCTTTCTCCCTAACTTTTTATTATATGTATGGAGGTTTTTTCTAGGAGCCCTGCTTCTACCATTGAGGGGGCTCCTAACTTTAAGTTTCATTGGAGGTGTTCCAAACTTAAATGATCTCACCTCTTATTTGTTGATGACCTTCTCTTATTCTGTCATGCTAATCTGTCTTGGTGAAACTTTTGTTTGATTGTATCTATTCTTTCTCCACATACTCTAGTCTTGACATGAATCTTTAGAGAAGTCAATTCTTTCTATCTCCAAACTTGGAAAGGTTTGTGTAGTTTTTAAACCTTTCAATAAGTCTAAACAAAAGGGATTTACCTATCCGATATCTTGGTTTACCTCTGCTAATAGGTAGACTTTCTAGGAGAGTTTGTCTTCTCCTTTTGATCAAAATAAATGATAGAGTGAAAAATTGGACAAATCAGACTCTTCTTATGTTAGTAGGCTTCAACTTATTACTTATGTGCTTGCGATTTTCCAAGTCTATTGGTCTATTCATTTTATTCTTTTGTCGTCTGTCCTTAAGGATATAGATGTAAATCTTAGGAACTTTTTATAGACGGTTGATCTTACCTCTACTCACCATGCCAAAGTTAAATGGAGAGATACTTGTCATCCTAAGAAAGAGGGTGGTCTAAGTTTCAAGCATTTACCCACTTAGAATAATGTCCTTTTTGGCAAACGTATTTGGTGCTTATTTAATGACCCTAAGGCTTTGTGGGTTAAATGGGTGCATACAATCATTCTAGATAGAAAGAACTTCTGGTTTATAAAACCAAACTATAGCAGCTCTTGGAGTTGATGGAAATTATTATAAATGTTGAACCAAGAGTTGTTCCATCTTATTTTGGTAATGACAAAACAATTTCTTTTACTAATGATTATGTTTTAAGTATGCTTAAAAGATATGTTGGATTGACTGATCAAAGTGTCTTAAGAAAGAAATTGAAGAAGTATATGAAGACTCAAGCTTCAAGAGGAAGCCTAAAACAAGTTTATTTTGGGTTACTTAGTGTAAAATGTATTTGTTTTCATTTTGGTATTCTCAAGAGGCTTTATTTAACTGTTCATGCATACATGTTTTAGAATATGCATATAAGTGTATAATCAACAGGTATTATGTGTTTTTAATTTGATTGCATGAAAATTAACCTCTTAATATATGTTTAAGTTGATTAGAAAAATATGCATAAGGTATTAAAGATAAGTTAAAGACCTGTTTGGTTGTTTGAGTGTTTGGTTATTTAAGTATAAATGTTTTAACAATTATTCAGATGATTAGTTCTAAGCTCGGTCGACCGAAGATAGGTTGGTCGATCGAATACGTGACAAGAGCCTATCAGTCAACCGAATGAATGTCGACCGAAAACAGTGAGAAAGACCTATCAGTCGACCGAATGTTCAAAAGTTTTCAAACTAAAAAAAGAATTGTAATGTTATACAATGGGTAAAAACATTTATGATTTTTTCCCGTTGCATAAATAGTACTACCGTTTATCCAACAAATTTATCCCAAATTGATAGTATAAATAAGAAGTTATTGTGTTATGTTAATACACGATTGAGATACAGAAAGTGGTAGTGTGATTATACTGTTTTAAAGTCTTACAAAGCTTTTATTTTCAAAGATTGATTACTTGAAAGGTTTTAAGTACTCTATTGTGTGTGTGTACTTTTGGAGAAAGGCAATCAATTAATTTTGTGCATTCATTCATATGCCTCTTGTGTTTATCAAGTGAAGTACTTTTCAATTGTATCGAGTGATAGTAAGGTTATTCTTGAGCCTAGGAAAAAGAAATGAGTGAGAAGTTTCCTTTAGCTTGTGAAAAAGGATTTTATTTGTGACATTGATTACTTTCAAGCTATTATAAAAAAGGAAGCTCAACATTGGTGTTAGGGACTGGATTAATAGCAAGTGGATAGCTTCGAACCAGGATAAATCATGGTGTATACTCTCCTCTCTTTATCTTTAGTTTTGTATTTATATTATCTGATTGCTTGTTTAAATAAATTTATTTAAGTTTCCGCAAATGTTTGAAAGAATTTTTATATACTAATTCACCCTCTCTTAGTGTCATATCCATCCCAATAATTGGTATTAGAGCGGGTCTCACAAGTAGATTAATTCCAACGAATTAATTAAGTAAAGATCATATATGGGACACATGATGCAAAGCTTTTCTTCTTCTATTCTAGAAGGTCACAACACACATACAGCACCTTATTTTGATGGAAAGAATTATTTGAATTGGAAGGTTAGAATGAGGCATTTTTTGAGAAGTGAAAGTGTAGACTTATGGTTATGTGTTTCTTAAAAGACTGGTTTACCTT
>JAOXYD010128935.1:0-37899 GCA_028565735.1 Pinacopodium congolense | reverse complement strand
GATCCCTTTATGATAATGACTTTGTTTGTTGAATTATATTTTGTTTTTTTGTCATAACATCATATGTTTTGTCATCATAAAAAAGGAGGAGATTGTTGAACCAATGGAGGTTCCAATCTTGGTTTTGATGATAACAAAACATGTTTACTTACTAATGGTTTGAATTTATGATGTTAATCTTAAAGATAAATATGTTTCAAGAAGAATTCATTATGGATAGCTTGGAGTTTGAAGGTCAAAATTATAGATATTGGAAATTTAAATGATTTGGAAGCTTAAAGACCTTAGATAGGTTGTTTTAAATATGTTTGTAAGTTTTACTTTATATTCAATTGACCTAAGGGCTTAAGTTTGACCATGTATTGCATTTGAAATGTCAAAACTGCATTTTATCTTAATTCATAGGCTAAATATTGTGTTTGAGTTGTTTTAAGGTATTTGATCATTCATATAGCCTCAATACATGTTTTCAAAAGTGTTTGAAGTCTCAATTATCATTAGGAATTTGTTTGGAAATGATTGGAATCAATTTTTCAGCATATTCTGTATTTTCTAGATAATTAACGGCGGGCTGATCATCATCAACGGCACCCTGTTTGAGTGTTGTTGTACCCCTGTCTTCAGAAGCTATCAACGATGGGCTGTTCTTAGAACAACGACGCCGTTGATCAACTCAGAGGGTGCCGTTAAAGGGTCAGACTCTAACGGCTAGTTTCTACTTTCGGGTCTTTAACCTTTTTGTCTTCATTCTAACGTCTTAAAAACCCTCCTAAACCTCCTTAAGCCTTTAGACACTATATATACTCCTTAGAAATGAATTTTGATACTCTAGACTCTCTAAAAACATATCAAACCTTCTGAATTTATTAAAAGCCTCAAGTTGCACACTTTTTCACTGCACTTATTTTCATTTCATCTTTTGCTGTCAATTTGTATTTCTGGGTGTGAAAATTTGTGTTCAATACCTTACTTGAGTGTTTAAGAGTTTATTTGATCCATCTTTTACATTTTAGAAAGGCTATTTCATCAGATTAAAGCTAAACTCCAATAACGCTATTTTATTTGACTCATTCATATATCAAAATTGTCTATGTTGAAACTATTCTAGTTTGAATCTCGATTTCAGGTGATGAAACATGTTTATAAAATAGTGTTATTGGAGTTTTAAGTTTGCTTAAGGTCTCTAAATTGTGTTTGAATCTTGTTTCGAATTGTTGAGGCTTGTTTAAGTTATCTTTGAGCTAGAACATTCATATACTTCAAGATAGTTTCTGTTTTCACTAGTTTGAGTTTAATTCCAATTTTAACTTGCTTAATCTATTTCTTTGTATTTATTATTATTGTTTTATGCTTTTTTAAGTTCTTAGGAGTTAGAAGAATCTTAGTTTTGAATTTTTGGTTGGATATTTTATCACTTGTGTGCATTAGTTCATTTAGACATCAAAACTGTCCAGTTTTTTATGTTCTCCATTCATTCACAATTTTCATCATATAAATCAGTTCTGGATGCATAAATTTATTGTGGCTAGTTCACATAAGGTGGTAGGAGTGCTCTAGTATTTTTATTTTGATTTTTAAGCACTTATATTTGTGTTTTGGGCTGAATATTCAAAGAGTGCTTAAATTGTTCAGATTTTATGATTAGCTTATCTTGATCATATTGTTTGACCAAATGCTCATTTTTATGTTTAATTTCTGCCACATTAAGTTTGTTTAGGCTTTCAAGATTTCCATCATTCATTCATATAATTTGTTGAAAGCTAAATCCCTTAGTTTAATTGTGCATTGAGTGAAACACCTTTCAAGGTGTATTTAGTTACTTGAATTTGCGGGAATTGAGTTCTTTGGATATTTGTGAATTGTATAGGCTTCTCTTTGCCTTGAAAAGATTTTAGATAGGTTACTCTTCACCTTAGAAAATAAGATTGTTGTTGTTGGGTTACTCTTCACCATTGGAAAGTAAGATTATAAAGGTTACTCTTCACCTTGTAAGAAGATTGTACTTGTTTGATTGATTAGTATAGAATCATCCAACAAGTAGTTGGAAAGGAGACGTAGTCTATCTTTGAGGTAGGTGAACTTCTTTAATTGGCTTGTGTCTTTCTCTTATCTCAACCTATTGAACTTATTTTGATATTTTCATTCTCATTCCATCTTAGTTTAAATCTTGGTTCAGTGATTGCATCTAGTTTCCAACTGATTTAGATTGTTAGTTTGAATTAGCAAAAAGTTTTTAAATACTCAATTCACTCCCCCCTTCTTGGGTGCCATAGGGCTTATAAAACTGATTTACTTTGGAAACCAAAATGATATTAAGCGAAAACCAACCTGACAAAAGGCAAGTACACCTATCGAACAAGTAATAAAGTGCAATACATTTAAGAATCTTAGTGTCGAACCCATGAGGAAAAGTGGTATTTTGAATGTTAATTACTAGATTAATTAGATTAGAATTATCTAGGAAATTCTAAATTATTTGATTAAAAGACGAAAAGATAAAATTAATAAACTATCGTAATTTTGCTTTAAACTTTGCAATTTTTATCTATAAAGTGATTTATAAAATTACTAAAAATGGTAAACTTATGGAATCCAGCTCTAGATAAGTGATTAATGAATTAAATGAGTTTTAAAACAAATTCAAAGGTAGATTATAGTTCCTTCATGAATTTAAGACAAAGTTATGGTTAAGACTTATGGCTCTTCTCTATTTAACTTAGTTTAAAGTTTGGTTATGCTTCAAATCTAGCCAATGGGCTTTAATTTCAAGGAGGTGAGTTCTTGACTTTTAATCTCAGATCTCTAACTCTCACAAATAATCAAAGTTTGATCATGCATTGATTAATTTACGTCTTTTATTGATCTTTCCAACAACCTAGGTAGATTTCTTGGATCCTAGATTATCTTTCACTCTAATCTTAGTTGATTAGGCAAAAATCAAAACTTTAAGAGCTTCAATAAACAGAATCAGACCTTATTACATGCATTCAGACTCTCCTAAAACATTAAAACACAAATCCAAAGCTAGAAAATAGATTTAAGCATACATAATCATCAAATCATACATAACATCTATCTTAAACCATATATTTTGCTAGATCTTCAAATATAAGCTGAATTAAGTAGTTTAAAAGTTACAAAACATGTTTAGAAAGCTTCTGGATAAGTCTTGAACTTTTTAACTTGATACAGACATCAACGCAACTTCGAAATCCACAAGATATAGCAATAAAATCAAGGAAAATTCTAGAATATACACATAAGAATTTGAACTTTGATTTATCCAAAAAATAAGAGAATATAAGTAATGATCTGAGTTAGAAAACCCCCTATGATGGTTTAGAAACTCAGATATATGTCTCAACAATGTTCTCCAACAAACAGCAACTCAAAATACACTCTAAAACTCGAATTACAAATGTTTGAATCCTTATCTATCTAAGAAAACGTAAGAGAGAAGCAAGAGCTTCTCTATTTAGGAGTTAGATCTGAAATCTACATGTTAATTGTGTGTTTTTTTGTCATGTTCTTCTTTTTTGTATGAAAATTTTGGAGACTACACCATGTGTTAGGAGACAGAGGTGATAGGGTATGCACATGCTTCAACTGCAATTATGGAGATATGCAATTGATATTGTTGACTAATACTATAATGGCGGGCTAAAGGGTGCCGTTATAAGTCGAATTCTGTCTCTTAAATGGTGGGTTGTTCATCCTGCAACGGTGGTCTAGCAGGGTGCCGTTGATGCACAGAAATGAGACACTTTCTTCTAATTTGTACTCCATTATTCATCAACAAGCTCCACTCTGCAAATTAAACATAGTAACACATAAATTTAAAAATTAAGCACTAAATTAGGGGTCATAATTCATTAAATTAACCATGAAAACTCTATCAATTTGACCCCTAACAATTATCTATGGATTGATCTAGATCATATATTTAATTTCACAACCCAAAGATACACAATCAAAGGTTTGCAATTGAAGTTTATGTTCGTATAACATTCAATAACAAATGTTATTAATATCCATAGACAAATCTAACATACAATCCAGAAATCTAATGTTAAATCAAGATAACAACGAATACCACATCTAAGAGCCATAAGAACCTAAATACTATGAGAAAATTAGTTTCAAAGAATTGTATGAATCATATAAACAATCGTAAAGGGGAAAGAAAAAGGGAAGCTTATGGTGTACTGTCTTGCATCATTGACTATTTGATTATTAATTTGTGAAATCCTATCCTGGATATTTAAATTGATGTGTTTAAATCCTTTCTTATCCATTAGTATTACGTGAAAAACTTCATAGATGGCTTATGAATTTTTCTCTCTCTTGACAATTTCTTGGAGATGTGTAGTGGTAAGAAGATCCCCAAAATAATATAAATTAGGTTATTTACAAAGGGAAGGACATAACCATCACAACTAAGATTATGGTTATGACCTTAGCTATAATGTTTTCTTCTTAAAAGTCATAAATAAGTTAGATGAATCATGGTCATCATCTTGATTTTGATTCCTTTAGCTTTATGCTCGTTTTAGTCTTCTTATGATATCTCTTCAATCATTCATCCGTTAGCAATTAAATTTAATATGAAGCTTCCCAACATGTTATTCTTGTTTTCCAAGCTGTTCCCATATCTCATCTAGCTTGAAAGATGCAATCAATCACTCTTTAAAGTCTTAAAAAACCATTATCAAGCATAGAAAAAATATAAGAAAAATTATATTCAAAGAAATTATCTCAATATGTATATGAATCACACGGATTTTCCCTTAAAACTCAACATAACATTCATCAAATCATGCCTAAAATATGTAAAACTTATGATTTATCAAATATTTGGTATACACCTACATCCATTTGATCAAGAATATATGAAACATGAATCTCATTAACTAACCCTTCCTATTCACATCTATCTAAGCAATTACACCCTTCGATAAATCTACCTAGTTTATCTTTTGGAATGTTGACCCACTACGATGCCACCTAATATAACACCTACTACATCAAAATTTCCTTACCTTAATCTTTAAGAATTTTCTAATTCTCACTCTGGTTAAGCTTCAATAAATAAACATTAAGTCCCAATCTAATTGAAATGTACTAATGATAGAGCTCTCGTGAGCTCACCAAATAATAAAAATCCTAACTACTAAACTACCTACATATTAGGGCAAGTTAGGGTTGATCCCACAGAGATTTGGTAGGAGTTTACAATTATTTCTAATTTTAAACTAAAGGAGAGAAAACATAAAAAATATCCATGGATGCAAAGAAATTTCAATTAAACAAATGACAGAAAATGAACACAAAGTAAAAGATAAAAAAATAAATAACAAATACAAACGTTTGGGTGAAAGATATTTTTGGGATTCAAGAATAGCTAATCATCAGAATATATAAATTGTCATTAGCCTAAGATGCTAGCTTATAAATCCAAACAATCTCTTGAATCCTAAGTTTCTACAACCTTAGATAAATCTAACATGTTCTAAAAGTATCCCTAATTACGTGATAACCTAGAATAAATTTTCTAGATTCAATGACATAGCAGCTTTAAGTACTAGGGAATGACTAGCCTAAGCCACTATCTCACAGCTTGAATTGTGTAACTTAGATAATTGGAATCTTAAATTAATTAGTTAAGTTCACTGAAAAAACCAATTAACTTATTGCTACTTGTGGAAATCACAAGGAATATAACGTATATCAAGCTTATTCCTAGTAATTGAACTAGAAATTATACCTAAAGTGATCAATCCTTTGCATAAATCCCTAATTCATGTTTTTAAACTAGAATTCCAAGTCAATGTTGACCTAAAACATAATGCTTAATCAATTCATAATCAATTCTCATAATTATTCATCCAAAATCCCATTTATACCTTCTAACCTAAGCAAAATCTAAGCTAACATTGCGAAATTAACAAAGACAAATGATAAACAACCAATAAAAAAATGAAAATAACATAAATAAGGGCTAGAAATAAAAGAACAAACTACTAGAAAATTAGATAAAACCATCAATTAATAAAAATATCAATTTCATACATCAAAAAACCATAAAACCTAACCCAAACATTACAACTATCAAATCATTAAACTAAAGCACTAAATAACAAAGCATTCTAAAACTTTTACATAAATCCTTTTGAAATAAAAAGAAATGGATAAAGCTAATGAAAAGAAACGAATAAAATAAACAAATAATGGCTAAACAAAAGAAAAACCCAAGGAAGAATGACCTTTATATCCTTTATTGCCATCTCCTTATATATGGAAAGCTCCAGGGTTTTTTAAAAGATTTTGTTTTTTTTCCTCACTCTTCCTAGGGTTCTACACCTCACTTATCATT
Source organism: Pinacopodium congolense (assembly GCA_028565735.1). NCBI lineage: Eukaryota > Viridiplantae > Streptophyta > Magnoliopsida > Malpighiales > Erythroxylaceae > Pinacopodium > Pinacopodium congolense. Next base: position 31,526 of record JAOXYD010128935.1, on the reverse strand, counting down.
AAAAGCCCCCTCTCTTTTTATTTTTTATACAAATGTTTTATGTTCATTCTCCTTGAAAGCTTTTCAAAATGTTTTTGTCTTCTTCTCCATGCTTTCTTCTTTAAACCGCCACCTACCCTTTTGTAAATGATTTTTGCTGCCAATTTTTAAACATTTTTTCTTCTCTTTTACAAAAGCAAGGCACCTATCTTTGACTCCAAGGAAAGCTTCATTTGTGCTACTGTTCTGCAAAAAGAGCTCATCTCTTTTAATATTGGTTAGTGTTGTCTACTGCTCAAGGAAAGATCTCCTCTTTAATGTTTTTGTAGCTCCCCCTTTTTATGCATTTGTTGTCATCCTTTAATGCTTTTAAAAGCTTTTGTCTCATTTCTTAATTCATAATTCATCCAGAACGGGTAACCTATTAATTAAGCATAATATAATATAAATTAAGAATTTTTTATCAAATAATGGGAATGAAATTAAACGAATTTGCATACAAAAATGTGATAAACCTCATTCCTATCAAATACCCACATACTTAAGCAATGACTCAAGAACTTCACTCAAATAATTCTAATCAAGAGTTAATAGTTAATTTAGTACAACAAAAATCATTCAATACCTGTAACCTAATTCACAAATTTCAACTCTACCTGATAAGAAAACAAATTAATCCCAAGCAAAGAACACAATTAGTCAAAAATTAATCCAATATGCATAATATCCAACATTCTAGCCATTTTGCATAGGTTATCACATAAACTAATCAAGGATGTTTAAAATGACCAAATAAAAATGAGAAAACAATCCAATTTGACATTTGGGCAATACTTGTTTGAGGTGTCATCTAACTTTTTGACGTGAAAATGAATACTTTTTATGAATACCCCTGGTGACTAGGTTGGATCACTATCTTAAATGGCTAAAAGAATCGCTCATAACTTCAACATCATATTGGATTGAAGCTAGCAGATTAAGAATTGCTCAAGAAAAAACAAAAATAAAGAAACATTTTATTCAACAACAAAAAAGGAAAAGACATTAACAATGATAACACTTTACTTTCCTTTTTTTCTTTCTTTCTTATTTTTATTTATTTTCTTTTATTTATTATTTATTATTTCTTTTTATTTTGACACTTTATTCTAAATATCCAATTTCACATTCATTTGACAAACCATACAAAATGGACTTAAACACGAAATATCAAACACATGGGTCACTAAACACATGCAAAGCACTCAAAAGACAAAGGAGAGATGAAAAAGCTTAAGGAGTTATCTTTAAAGCTTAAAAATCCTGATAATTTCATCACTTCTTGTAGAATATGTAACTTATAAATAGAAAAGGTTTTGATGGATTTAGAAGTGAATTTCAATTTGATGTCTATGTCTGTTTTCAAAAAGTTAGGATTAGAGGAACCAAAACCCATTATAGTCTCATTACAATTAGTTAATCGTATTGTCACCTATCCTAAAGGAATTATAGAAGATGTTTTAGTTAAAGTTGACAAATTCATTTTTCTTATTGATTTGTTAGTGCTAGACAAGGAAGAAGATAGTAAAATCCCCATCATTTTAAGGTAAGCATTTATTGCTACAGCTAGAACACTCATTGATTTTCAAGAAGGATAATTTATTCTTAGGTTTCAAGATAAGCAAATTGTTTTTGAAGTGCTTAGAGATTTAAAGCATCCTTCAAATTAACTCTTCTAATTTTATTGGTATTAGCCTTTTAAGTCCTTAAACTAAAATTATGTGGAGGTTAATGAAGTTTTAAGGAAATTACGAGCTAGGAAAGTTGAGTCACACACTTGTGTCTAGAAAGTTGTCAACTCAAAAAATACTAAACAAGTTGTTAAATCATACATCATTGAACTAAAGGAACATATAGTACCACCTATTGAATTTCAGAATAATGACGAGACTATTCCAAGTGAGAGAATTATGAAGTTAACAACAGCATATGAAAATATTGATTTCACTAGTATTAGCTCGTTGGATTATAGGCCAAGAAATGAAATTTCAGTGTTTTAACCATGCTTCCTAATCAAGGGATGGAATCATGAATGGTGTTTCACTGAGGGTACAAATCATGGTGATAAGAACCCATTTTAAAGTGTCAGAACCATTAAAAAGCTTGGTCATCATTATGAAGCAAATCAAATGGAAATGTTAGATAATAGACCTTAGAAGCCTTAGAAAATTAAGGTCCAGCTAAAATACCTTAAAAAAACGAATACTGGGAGGCAATCCAATCTTAAAAGTAGGATTTATTATGCTTTTGGTGTGTTTTCCTTGATTTGATGTGCTATTATTTCTACTTTATGCTCCTTTGTGTACTTTGCTTATATTTACTATAGGTGGAGCATGGCTTTTATCAATCTTGTCTCTAGTGCTTTCACTTTCTTTTTTAGATTTTCAATTGCTACAACATGTCTCTTATACACTTCAATAGAACAATATCTCAATCACATCATTATATGAGTATATTCATTTTCATATTCTCCCATTTTATGCTTTAATGTCAAATTTTCAATATTGAGCACAATGTTCAATTTAAGTACATGGAGGGATAATAATTTATCCCACTTATGTCTATTTGTCTTGAAGGTTATCATTTTATCATCTTTTTCACGATAGTAGATAAGTTGTGTAAACATTTTGCAACTTTGATGCATATTATTGAACATTTTCATTTTTAATTCGATTATTTTGATAATTTCAAATGTTATATGGTTGATTATGAGCACTGATGACTAAAAGTTTTCATATTGTTCCATGTTTTTGATAGTGGATTACTAATAAGCATTATGATTTTCTATGTGTAAAATGCATATTCTTATGCGATTTATGACTTCTTTTAAAATTTTCACCATCTTGTTTAAGTTAACATCCAAAAACATGGAAAAAAGGAAGAAAGAAAAAGAAAAAAAAGTGTGAAATAAGTGAGCAAGTTTCCATTCACTCTATTGAGTTCCAATAATAAAAATTTTGAGGTTATTGAGTGGTGTTAGTAGCTAGTTGATGTGACATGACTTAGTTGAGTAACCAGGGGTGTCTATGATAAGGTGTTAACTTTGTATCAAAGTACTAAGTGAGTTCTTAACCAAGCCATTAAATGCTCACATTTTTTGTTAATGTTTTGATGTGCTTAATAAATAAAAGAAGCGAATTTGTTTAAAAAGTTGATGCATATGACCTTGTGATTATTCCCCTTACATGTGAAATTGAATTTTATGATTTAGGTTAAAGATTCAAGAAGTATGAAGAAATTTAGTTTCACTTGTGATTTAATTTGATTAATTGGTTATACAACTTCTCAAAGCTTCGTTGTGGTTGAATGACTAAGGAAGCCTTTTCAATGGTTATCTTTAATGAGTTTGGATCATTTTTCCTATGCTTATATCCTATTTTAAGATTGATGATGGATTGATTTATTCAAGGACAAGCAAATGCCTATGTATGGTGGATTTTTTGGATGTATAATTTAATGTGTTTGTCATTTTTATTTAATGTGTGATTATCTCTATTTTGGTGCTTAAATGTTCAATTTATGTTCGTTAATGCTTAATTTTTAGGTTGATGTGAATGATTAAGGACATGTGTAAAGAGATTCAAGGAAAAATCCATATTAAGAGATCAATGACATTTGGTCCTTAATCACTGTTAATCCCCTTCAAACCTGCAATGAAGTAGCAGAATTCAAGATATAAAAACATTATTGATAACTAACTTTAGGTGTCATTGAAGGCTATAAACATGATTTTCTAGTTGTTCTTCGTGATTTTTCGACCAAATTTCCTCTACTTGTGCAAAGTAATAGCAGGAATTCTCCCAATATATGAAAGCAACATCAGAGATCAATAAATAAGTTTTTAGGCTTAGAATATCATTAGTTTTCAGAGAGTTTCAAATTATCTCCCTCTCTCTCCATCTCTCTCTCTCTCTACATTTGTTCTTTGGTTGTTCTTTAATTTTTAATCTTTCATTTTTAGAGATTTTAAGATATTTTTGGAACCTATAAAATCTAAGGCATATGATTAACTGTATTTTAGTTTTGAGCTTATATTGGTGTTTTCTAAACTCTTTATTTCATTCCATATCTCTCTTTTATTAATGTATTCAATGATATATTATGTAAGATATTCATCTTATTTTCTTTTATTAATATGAGTAGCTAATTCATTTTTATAGCTAAGTTAAGGCTATTAGATTATTTGATTTTGTTCTTATGCATGTTTATAAGCTGAGTTTTATTTTTATTTTCGAGTGCTTAATGCTCGTCTTAACTTGGCCACTTATGATGAAGTCATTATACGATTAAGGATTTGAGAAATCTACCTTAATTATTAGAATAATCAATAAAGCACATGATTTTTTTTAGTTCATAAGCATATCTTGGTTAATTATAAAGATGCTAATCTTGAAACATGGGATTTTTAGGATTAGACTTCTTGATTTTTTAATCTATTACCTAAGTCTATAGGTGGACTAAACCTTAGGATATGAGCAATAGAGGTAAGGCACTGACTTGATCATAGTTTTGATTTGATTTCGTGAAGATATCCTAAATCATGGTGTCATAAACTTTAAATTTTCAATTAAATCATTGAAAACCTAAACCTTAGTTATACATTGACATTTAGTAACCTTTAAATGCAATATTGATCTCTTTTTATTAATTTTAATCTTTAGTGTAATTTAGATTTCTTTGAATCTTAAAAATAAATCAATTAAAGCCCTTAAGACAGTTTCGATTTGAGTGACTTAGTAATTATAGTATTTTCCTTATGGGATCGACACTTGGATTCTAAAGTCCATTATGTTATTTATTGACAAGAGAACGTGCCTTTAAAATCGGTCTTAAGTTATTCAATTGAAGCATAAGAAAGCAAACTAACATAATAACTTCTACTAAACGTAGTGATTCCTACAATAAAAAAAAGAAGAAGATGAAGATGACCATCTACATGCTAAGGGAATCATGCTTAAAATTGGAGAAAATGATGCCATCATTTCCCATACTATACATCAAATTTTAGTTATTATGGGCAAAATACCATAGGGTGACCACAATTGTTAGCTATATAGACTCATGTTTTTCTAGAAGTATCATAAAGCCATACATTCTTCCCCTAAAATCATGAAAACCCCATGAGGAATATTTCACTTTAGTTAATGTTAAATAATTTATGTTTCACCTTATTATAGGAAAGGGAATTGGTGTAAAGTTCTTCCTAGATTATGTAGTGTGGATGTGAATCCTTGAAAGTAGTCTTCCCAAACTTAATATAGTTATTGGTATAGATGATCAATTTCAGGTAAAGAAATTGTAGATACTACCTTAAGGAGTTAGACGCAAGTAGCATCAACTTATAGACCTACATCTAGTTTGTGTTTTAGTTTCTATGGCATCCCTCTAACTAAGTGAAGAGATTATTTACATTAATTTGAAGCATATATAGACTTATAAATAATAAGGTAATAAGGGAACCTAAAAGAAGTCTTAATCAAAATTTTCTTATAATGATCGAAATTCTTAAAGGACGGTTCCAAAGTTTTGGAGAATACAGATGAATTCAAGTCATGAGACTTCTAAATGCAAGTTCTTTACTTGGTATGATACATAAAGAATTCACCGGAGATTTCTAGCTTATAGCCAAATGAATTCGATCAGAATATTTCAAAATGAAATGTCATTCATTAGACAAAAGAGATCTATAGAAGCATTTTGAAAGAGCGTCTAATAAGTACTACATGTTTAATGTTTTTAATGATTTCAATATGAGATATACATTAAAAGCATCACTTCCTAGTGAGCTCCAACTAGGATTGTAAAGGTTTATAAATTCTTTATATAGAAAAATGATAAAAATATCTCATAGAAAGATATATCAACCAGATTGCCAAACTTCGACAAACTCTATAAATAACAAAAGTTATTTAAAGGAATGAATAAAGATAGACCCTAACTCAAGCAAGCGTTAAAGAATCCTCACTTAAAAATAAAGTGTAAGGAAAAATGAAAATGTCCCCATCACACTAGGAAGAATATCCTTTCAAGAAGTTGATATTTGAAGGTTACTCCAAATGTTTTAGTTGTAGAAGAAGAAGACTCGTTAGATTTCTTAGGAGACATGTTCCGGGAGATAAGAAATTAGGTAAATGTTATCTTTATAGGCAGTTAGGACCTTATGAGAGAAAATTCCCAAAGAAAATTGGTAACACATGAAGATTCTGTTGAACTAAGGATGGTTCCACCTTATTTTGGTAATGACAAAACAATCATTGCTACTAATGTGTGTATTTCTAAGTGTTCTTGAAAGATAGGTTGAACAAAGTTCTAGTTCACAAATTAAGGACTCTTAAAGAACAAAACGAAGAATCATATGTAGACTCAATTTTAAATAAGAAGTGTTTAATGTAAACTTTACTTAGTTTTATTTTGGTGTGCTTCAGAGGCTCATATGTAACCATTAATGCATATATGTTTTAGAATATGCATATAGGTGCATAATCAAAAGGTTTTATATGTTTCAATTTGATTAAAGTGAAGAACCCCCTCTTAATGTTTGTTTCAATTAATTGGGAAAACATAATATATTAATTAATTAAGATAAATAATTGTTCTAGGGATACGTATATTTGGATTTTCTAGAAATGATTAAAAGGAGATACTGTGAAATGTTTTATGTTGGTGTCTTTCAGATATCTATGTGGATTTTAGGTCGGTCGACCAAATGATAGACTACGGTCTATCGATCGACCAAAGCAAAGAGCAAAGACTTATCGGTCAATCGAACTAAGAGATCGGTTCATTGAATATAGCAAATATTGGGGATTACACAAATGTCTTGTAATGTTTTAAAATGGATAAAAATATTAATCAATAGAACATTGAGTTTTATCGGTTGGACAAACAGTAATATTATCATTGTCTAACGGATATATAAGAAATCTCAAGTATAAATAAGTTGATTAGTATTATGTTAGCATGTGTCGAAAATACATAAAAAGTTTGAGTAGACACCATTTTATTTTAGGTCTTACAATGAGCTTATTGACGTTTATTATTTAGAAGTTTTTTGCTCATCATTTTATCAAGTGTTCATATGAATTTGTCTTAGAGTATTAACTATTTACACTTGAGTTTTGATCTTTTGTGAAGGTTTCTTTCATATTTTTCTTGTGTATAACATCGTATTAAAAAGACTCTTTTTATTCACCAATGTGAAATTGAGTTAAGGAATTTTTTGGTGTATTATTGTCGAGTGAAATTGAGAGGTTATTCTTGAGCCTATGAAAAAGAAGTGAATAAAAGGTTATCCTTTAGTCTGTAAAAGGGAGTGTATTAATCTTTGTATTCTTGTTGGAAGTGCAATAAGAATGGAATCTCAATAGTAGTATTGGGGACTGGATTAGGAGCAAGTGGATAGATTTTAACCAGAATAAATCACAATGTATTTCTTCTTTCTCTACTCTTTTTATTTTCTATACTTATATTTTTACATCTTATTTGATTGGTCGAATTTGTTTATACATCCTCTTCTTTTATTTTTTAGTTTTATTTAAGAAAATTTAAATTCTAATTCACCCCCCTCTTAGTGCCATAACAAACCCTACAGATTCTATAGTCTTTCAAACCAATGAAGCAAATTAGAGATGATGAAGAAATAGAAATTATTGTTTAAAAGAAGACTACTGAAGACAAATAAACACATTTTTCCCTTCCTATTTCTACTAAAGATGATGATGAATCTTTCCATTTAAAAGCTAAAGGAATCAAGTTTAACGATGGAATAAAAAGGGCCAGTAGTGACAAAGCCTTACATCAAAATTCAGTTGTTTTTAATAAAATGTCACGGGCTAATCACAACTATTGGCCATATCTACACAAGTTTTTGTAAAAGTTTCATAAAGCTTTATAGTCTTCTTCTAGAAGCATGGAAAGCACATGAGGAATGTTTCACTATAACTGAGGCTAAATGATAAGATTGATCTCACTTCTAGAAAAAGGATTGGTATAAAGTTCTTCTTAGACTATGTAGTATTGATGAGACTCCTTAGAAAAAATCTTCCAAGTCTAAACATGCATATTGGTACAGATATTTGCTATCAAGTGAATAAATCACAAATATTACCTCAACAAATTAGATACATGCAATTTTTCTGTGATTATATAGATATTTATAATATTTTTGTATTATAGGAAGTCTCTCTTGAGTGTGAAGACATATGGAATTATCTTCCACAATATTGTCTAGAAATTCTTGATCAATTTGATTTCTCGCATCAATTATGAAAGATTTCAATATGCTTTTCCAATCAACATCTAATTTAGGATGAATCCAGATATTTGAATTAGGAACTAGAAGAATGTATTGGCATATGAAAGTAAGGATTGATCGAGCCTGCCAAGTTATACTAGGCATGCTAGGTATTTTATAATGAGAAGAGAGTAGAAAATAATAGCAGGAAAAAGACCGTAGTAATTAATTACAAGCTGCTTAATATTCTCATCTAGAATGATAGTTGTCCTTTGCCTAAAATTAGTACACAAGTGTTGTTTTTGAAGGAGGTAAACATATTTTTAAAAATTAATTTTAAAGTAGGATTTAGGCAATTAAGTGTTGATATAGTGAATCACTATAAAGTAGCTTTATATATTCCTAATGCACAATACTAATGGACTATTATGCTATTTAGATTTAGGGTTGTTCCATCACAATTTCAAAGGGCTGAGTGGTTTGATTTACAACGATAGTAAACTCTAGTTTTTTAAGACCTAAGAAAAGCATAATGCCCTATTAAAATAGTTTTTGAATCTTACTTAAAGATATGGCATCATGCTTTTGACTTTTAAGAGTAAAATCAGATTAGCCTAAGTATGAAGTTTCATAATGGGTTTTACTAACCCAACCCATATATAACTAGTGAATTGCTAAACTTTCCATATGAAAATGTAGATTCAGAAATTATGGGGAATCATTAATTATGTCATATTTTTATTTCTAGCTTTTTATTTTGTAATTTTTGGTTATTTTTAAGGATTCCAAGAGTTTTATTTAGTGATTCAAAGCTATATTAGGCTTTAGAGGTTCATTTGGTTCTTAAATAACTTGTTTTATACTCTTTCTTTACATATATGCAAGAACATATTTCTTAAGGATTATCTAAAATGTTCTTTGTTGTATATGGGGTTTAATTTGATTTTGAGCTAAGGGCGGGTTATTAAATACTTTTATTGAGTTCCTATGGCATTTTGGATGATAATATTTGTCTATTTGAATGCTTAAAGCTTCTCTTAACACGGTCCCATAAGATAAAGTTAGTAGATGATCTTACCATTAGGTATTAGGTCTGCCTCTATTAACTGGAAGACTTACTAAACGAGATTGTCTTCCTCTCTTAGAGAAAATTGCATCTAGGGTTTAAAATTGGACTAATAGATTTCTTTCTTATGCTGGGAGGCTTCAGTTGGTTATTTCTATGTTTTCCTCTTTTTAGGTTTTGTAGTCAATTTATTTTATTCTCCCTTTTGCGATAATCAAAGATATTGAAAAGAAACTTAGGAATTTCCTTTGGATTGGGAACGCTAATAAAAATCATCTCTCTAAAGTCAATAGCAGTGACCTTTGCAAGCCAAAAAAAGAAGGGAGGTTAGGTATTAAGCACTTAGTTTCTTGAAGCATTGTCCTCTTGGGTAAAAGAATCTGGTCTCTATTTTTGAATCTAGAGGCTTTGTGGGTCAAATGCTTAGAATGAATAATTTCTGGTCTTTCAAACTCAAAATAATAGATTCTGGAGTTGAAGGAAGTTATTACAAGTCATGGACCTTATAGGGAGCTAATTTAAATTTAGGTTAGGAAATGGAGTTACTGCTTTTTTTGGCATGACCCTTAGCATCCAAAAGGCATTCTTTTAGATTACACTTCTCTAAGAATGATTAGTAGATTTAACCTTCCTATGTACTCTATAGTCTCTAATATAATTAGAGCAAACCGTTGGAATTAGGAATATACCTCAAATGAGAAAATTCGGTCCCTTGAACCTCTTCAATACATGCCTTATAAATCCCATCAGGATAGGCTGGAATGACTTCCTAGCCCCTCAAATGCTTACATAAATTCTTCTACATATAGATTTGTGAGAGCCCTAAATCCTTTCGTTCCTTAGTACAAGTTAGTGTGGCACAAACAATTAGCCTGAGAAGTTCCTTTATTCTATGGCTTACATTCCTAAATAAACTATAAGGGATAAGATTCTTTTCTCCCATTTCCCAAATTTTTTTCCCCTATGTTACTCTAACAATGAAACTCAAAACCATCTGTTCTTTAAATTCTCCTTTTTCTAAAACTTTCTGGTCAAATTCCGTTAACCATTTCAGCATACATATGCCAAATGTTGTCACTCTGTCTTCTTTTCTTCACTGGGTTGGTAACCCTCTTAACCTAAAAAACTTAGGCCAAAACTTGCTGATTAACATTCTTACTTCTAATGTTTATGCCATTTGGCAAGAGAGAAACAATCAAACCTTCAATAACTCAGTTTTGGATGTGGGGAGTCTTTCGGCCAAAGTTGTTCTTCAAATCATGGAAAATCTCAGCAACTCCACTGAGTGAGGTTTTAGCTATTAGTTTTTTGGCTCTAACAAATTTCTGTGCAGGTTATGCAAGTTTAGTGATCAAAACAGATCATTCTCATCTATACAGAGGTAAACATACTCAAAGTTTAGGAGGAAATTACTTGGGGTCTTATTCGGATCAGGTGTGGGTAATAGGTTATAAGGTTGTCCTACATAACTTGCATTAGTTTTTATGAATTTTTCAAATAGGAAGAAGAAGACGCTAGTTGATCTATGGTTATTTCCAAGTCAGGGAAGAAAGAGAGAGAGTTCTTCAGTTTAAGACCCACTCTAGGTTTAACAAGAGATGGCTATCCTTAGCTACTTTATTATTCTTACTCCTTTTAGTGCTGACAGTTGTTCCATTTATTTTTCACCTATTTTGGTTCAATAATTATAGTTTTGCTTTTACTTGTTTTTAGGGGGATCTTTGGTGCCCCCTTGTTTGTTGGTGGTCTTATTAAATTCTCAAGGGTTTGTTTTAGTTTTGGTTCTCCAAGTATTTCTTTGTCATTTCTTTGCTCTACTTGTATAGGAGGTATCACTAGGTTCCTCCTCTTGCTTTTGGTACTTGATGAGCTTAGACAGGTTTTTTCTTGTTTTTTATCTTTTATTTTTTCTATGATCCCTTACTCTTGGGTTCTCTTTGATTGTACATAACTCCTTTATTTATTTATTTAATCTATCCTTTTGATTACCAAAAAAAAGTTAGTAGATGATTAAGGATCTATGACCAACTACCTTAATCATTGTAAGAACCAATAAGAAATATGATTTAAATCAACAGAGGGCTAATCACTAGTTAATCATGAGGGTGCCAGTCTTAAAACATGATTTTAGGATTAAACTTCTTGAATTTTAATTCTATTGCATAAAATTTATGAATGACTAAACTTCAATTTAATTTAATTAGAGATAAGACATTAAGTTAACCATGACATTGCCTTGATTCAGTGAAGATACCCTAAATTAGGCTTTCCAACCCTTTCATAAATCAATTAAGGTATTAAAAGCCTGAACATTGGTTAATTATTAAATTTGGTAACCTTTAAAACAATCTAAATTCCTTTGCATTGATTGGAAGTTTTTAGGTTAATTTAGTGGCTCTAAATTTCATAATTTTCATTCTTAAGTTTTTTAGATAATTGTGATCCGAGTGACTTAGTAATCACAATATTTTCCTCAAATATTTGATATTTGGAGTCTTAAATATACTCCACTTTATTACTTATGGACTGGTATACTTCCTATGGCAAATGATGCTAAATTGAGTTTGATTTACATATTTAATCATTGATTTATTTAAGCTTAATTAGTTCTTAGATTGACTTAGACTAACAAATAACATACGAGTTTGAGAAAATTACATATGGTTAAGAAGAAGCCAAAGAAATTGAAAATCCTTAATGATGCTGAATCATGTCTTGAGTGAACTAAAAAACTACCTTAGAAATGCAGTGCTTCAAAAATAAGAAAAGGCTACATTTTATTAATACTTTCAAGCTCTAAATTATTCTTTAAAAAATTAGAGATTAAGACATTTGTGAATGAAGAAAGAAGATAAATATGTCAAATTCTTCTTTAAAATAACCTTAACATAGAAAAGCATAAATAGAATTTTTAACTTAAGTAATGAAACCAACATCCACCTTTAAACTCATCAAGAGTTAATACTTCTCTGGCATATACGACACTACTCTTGATAATGCTTCCACTTTAGCAGATATAATAACGTAACAAATCTCTATCCAACATGTTTCCATACATACCAAGCCTTTTGAGCTACAAGAAAATAAGAATAATGTTATGTCTCTAAATCCCTTTAAAGTACCTAGACCAAATGGTCTCAACGCATTTTTTCTACCAAAAAGCATTGCCTAACATTAAACATGAGGTGTTCTAAGCTATTAATGAATTCTTTCAATAGGTAAGATGTTCATGAAAGTAAATAAAACATTTATTACTCTTGTGCCTAATTCTAAAATGCAAATAACCCTTAAAGACTTTAGACATATAGTCTGTTGTAAAATCGTTTACAATATCATATCTAAGCTATTAGCTATTAGATTGAATGAGATTATTCCTATCTACCTATATCCTGCACGAAGTGCTTTTTTAAGGGATGGACAACTAATTATACTAATAGGAAGGGTAGTAAGAATTACAAAATTAAAATGGATATGAAGAAGGCATAGCAGATTATGATTTTGGAATTCTTCATTAATAATATGATAGCCTTGGGTTTCCTTAACTCCTATACTAAGCTTATAAGGGATTATATAAATTCCCCTTCATATAATCTTTTAGGTATGCATTAGGATATGTTTTCCTAGTTGTTAAGTGTGTGGTTTTTAATGTTTAGGATAAAAATGTTGTGTTTAGTACTTAGATTTATGTCTTTTTTCATGTTATTTTTTTATTTATGTGTTTTGAGTGTTTGGTGATGACGTTGGGTGTGAATTTAACCCTAATTATGTAGATGCATAATGTGTTTCCCATAGGAATTGAGTGAGGGAACAAAAAGAGGATAAGAAATAAAGAAGCACAAAGAAAAAGTAGGCCACGATTGTGGGAATTCCCACAATTGTGATAGAGAATTTAGATAAGCAATTCCCACGATTGTGGGCAATAAGAGTGAAAGTGGAATGTAGGGACATTTTTCGTGATGTTTTGAATTCTTTGGACATTTAAATGGTTAGAAATCATTTGAGCCATCAAGAAATCATTGGGAATTTACTTAAAGTGGCAATAAACAGGTTTTGATGGCCTCCAAAGGTGTGAATCAACATCACCCATCAAGTTCTTCAAGAGTAAGCCAGCTTCCAAATTTTCGAACACCCAAGATTAAAGAGAAGAATTTCAAGCTTTACACATTTTTATTCTTTCTTATTTTTATATCTTTTTTTAATAGAAAAATATGATATTAGGGGGACCTATTAACATCACTTATAACTAGACTCTTTGCAGGAATTATTCTCGAACTATTATGTTGATCTATATGTTCTTAATTCAATGAATGCATGTTTGCGACATTTCTGTTTTTATTCTTTACAATAGATTGAGAGACTGAGTTAGGAAATTTGTGTTGGATTGAACATTAAGAATTGAAACTCAAATAGACTAATAAATATCAGGTCAATAATTATTTAAAGAGATATCTTCATTAATTAATTATTTGTCTATAGGATTGCTTCATAACTAGTTGGGTATTTAGGAACGGTTTTGTTATATTGAAAGATTATAAAGATATTTCTATCATATTCAACTAGGGAAATTTGGATAAATCATGAGAGAGGGTTATAAAAACATTATGATACATTATTAAATCAATAAGGTAATAGTGATACAAAATAGGGATAAAATTTATCCCTAGTTTTAATCTAGTTCATTAATTTGTTAGGTTATTCTATTTTAGTTTACTTCCATTTATTGTTATTTGAATTTATGCCTTAGAAAAAGTGTAGCTTAAATTATTAGGTGACTAATCCTAATCCTTGTAGAACAATATCTGTTTTACTACAATTCTATAACTTGTTCACATCATAAAACAAGTTAGCAAATTGTTAAACAAGTTTTTAGTCTCATTATTAAGGATTAGTAGTTTTAGCATTTGGTTTGATTTCTGTGATTTTTATTTAAAATTTTTTATACTCTTCCTTTTGTAATTTTAAGTGTATGAACACAAGAAGCACAATAATGCCAAGAAATTTAATTGATGAAAAGGTTTCAAATATGACAAGGCAAGAAAGGGAGTTAAGGAGAGAGAATTGCCAAAAAACCATATAAAGAACAATGGTAAAAAAGGAGAGCAAAGAGATAACTAAAGGACCCTCATAGACTTTATAAGGTCAAGTTTCAATGTAAGCCGACAAGGGATAACAGGGCCTCCCTTCCAAGTTAACAACATTAAAATCAAGCTGAATCTATTGCTCTTGCTTCAAACTAGTGCGCAATTATATGGTTTGAAAAATCAAGATCCCAATGTACATATAGCAAACTTCTTGGAGAATTGTAAACCCTGTCAATATAATAGGTTATAGGAACATGCAAACGCAATTACATTATAGCCATTCACCTTAAAGAACTAAGTCAAAGCATGGTTGAATTCTCTCAAGTAAATGGGAACATCTTGTTCAAGCTTCCTAGTTAAATATTTCCTATTGAAAAAGACTACAAGGATCATTAAGGAGATCACAAATTTCCAATAAAATGGTGGGGAGACATTGTATGAGGCTTAGGAGAGATTGAAGTTGCTACAAAGGTACTTTCTACCCCATAAACTATGAAAGGAGTTCCTTTTATAAACATTTTACAATACAGTGAAAAACCACACAAGAGGAACCATAGATGCAGTTGTCAGGGGTTCCTTAATAAGGAAAACAATTGATGCAGCTTATGATTTATTAGAGAAGATGGCAAACAATAGTTACCTATAGATAAATGACAGAAGCCAATAACAAGGTTTAAAGGAGAAAAAAGGTATGATGTCAATCAATTTGGTGACAGCTCTTCAAGTTCAAATCTCATCCCTCATCAAGCAACTAAGAAACTTGTATTAGACTATGAGTTCATTGCAGTTTCATGTAAATTTGATTATGATTTGGGACATATTTACTCTAAACTGATGTTATATTGCTTGATTTATCATTGGAATTTTTCACTATATAGATTGGAGCTTAAAAGTGAATGAAATCGGGAAAATGTATGAAATTTGGAAAATGTAGCGAAAAATTTTGAAAAAATGACTAAAACGTGCCACTTATCAACCCTATTTTACACTTTTAACCCCACCATTTTACACTTATCAATCCTCCGTTTTACTATACATAACCCCCATTTTTCTTCATTTATAGATTTAAATGTAGGTAGGTTAAATGACATCGTTTTACTCTCTTCCTATTCTCGTTTAAGTAGTTGTCAAGCGTCTTAGAGTTGGATCTTTCTCTCCACTTAGTGTAACTTGCTTCCAATTATTCCAATTTGCTCTAAACATATATATTAAGCTCTAGAGATCATTTTTGCAAAAGGTTAACACCGTATTGAGAGGAAAAAAAAATCAAATTTAGTCATTTTCTCTTTTCTTCTTTTAGGTTAGGTTTTTGTTTTTGTTTATTTTTCTAGACCTTGTATTCGGTGCTTTCGAGTTATGTTAAGGATTCCAAAGGGCATATATATATATATATTATTAGAGGTTGTCTATCACTTTATATCATCATTTAGTGCTATCTAAACCTTGAATCTATCGTATTTTGCTCTTTTGCTCATATATGTTAAAGAATATGTGCTGTTATGCTTTGTTTGAATCTTCTTTTGAAGCTAAAGATAGGTTCTTAGATGGATTGATTATGTTCTAAACACATTATTGGATGGTAATCTTTGTTTATTTGAGTTTTTAATGCTTGTTTTGAGTTGGCCACTTAAAATTAGACGAAAGATGATTAAGGATCCAATAGTTATCTACTTTACTCATTGGGAAAATCAGTAAACAACATGATTTTAATCAAGACATGATAATGGGCTAGTTACTCATGAGAGAATTAATCTTGACTATGGAATTTAGGATTAGAACTTCTTGAATTTTAAACCTAATACCTATTAATTGATGAAATAAATAAAGATCAATTTAGGATGGTTTGAGATAACACATTGTCTAAACCATAACAATGTCTTGATTTAGTAAAGACCTTAGATTATGCTTTATAATCCTTTCTATAACTCAATTACGTCATTTAAGGCTTAGTTAATTCAATCAATTTGATAATGCTTAAGAAATTTGAATTTCCTTGCAAAGTTTGGAAAGTTTAGGTTAATTGAGAAAGCCAACCATTAATTTTAAGCAATCTTGAACCTCTCTACATAATTGTAATCTAATTGCCATAGTAGTGACGGGTACACTGTCGCATTATTCATTTAGAATTGAATTGGAATTGAATGTTAATTAATTGAATTATTTGAGCTTATTACGTATTAAACCAATGAAAAACAAGTTTTTGGTTCTGTAGTCAGGGAAATTTTAGTGATATTAGGAACAGATTAGTGTCAATTACTCTAGAGTGTAAATATTATTTTTATTATTTATAGTGCGTGTCATCTTTTCTTTTCTTTTTATTTCTCATTTGTTTACTTATGGTGATTCTGTCGTAGATTATAAATAATAAACCTAACTAAGCATAACTATGTAGTAGGGTAAACTAGGCTCGAATCCACATGAAGCTATGGAGTATTGCTATTTCTAATATTTTAAAGAAAAAGTAAAATAAAATTATCCCTGAATGAAAAAAGCACATAACTATGATGTAATAAAAATAACAAAAAGGATAAACACAAAGAAAAAACATAATAAACTAGCAAAAATAACAAAGAAATGGATAGAAGGTATTATCGGGATTCTAGGATAACTATTGATTCTTGAATTTAGATAAAAGGTGCTCTAACAAAAGTGCTAGCCTATAGGTTTGAACGCACTCTCAAACCCTCAATTCTTCTAACTTGGGTAAATCTAACAAGCTCTTGAAATACCCCTATGTTCACTATAAATTAGAATAAGTTGTCTAGATTTAATAGTGAAGAAGCATTAGGTACTAAAGAATGACTAACTTAGGCCACTAACAAACAAGTTAGACAAGTGTAACCTAAAGTTATGGACCCTAGACTAGTTGGTTTTATAATACTGCCATCTAACCTATTGCTACTGTTGGAAATTTCCAAGGATAATTACGTATCACATGCTTAATCCTAGCGTTCAAATTATAAAATTACCTAAAGGGTGATCAAGTCTAAAGATAATACCTAATTCATTTCATTTAACCAATGTCCCAAACCAACCTAAGCCTTAAAACACCACTTCATTCAAACTGACATCTATCCTCACAATTAATCATCCCTTTATCCTTCCTATGTCTTCAATCCCTTAAACACCTAGCCATACCCATTTAAATTAACCAAAATAAAGACTACATAAACCCAAATCATACTTAATTAAATAAAAATAAAGTTAGAAAATTTCAAAAAACAAAAGGAAAAACACAATTTAACACAAACACAAATTACTTAAAGTTATTAATCAATTAACTAAGATTTAATTCAACAAAACTAAAATTAATAATGTAAACAAAGATTTCAGCATATAAAGATTGAACAAACATTTACATTAAGTGAATGAAACCATAAGAACATGCATAAATCCTAATTATCAAGCATAAATTAACCAAAGACATTGATAATAAATGCAAACTCATGAAATAAAGCTTAACAATTGATAAAGTTATACATAATAACATAAAAATTAAATGTTATTACCTAGGAAAGCATTCAACAAATAAATGCAAATCTATTAAATAACACTTCACACAACTTAATAATTAACAAAGACAAACCTAAAAATGTAAAACTCAAAGCATAAACAAGTGGAATAAAGGCTAGAAAATTGAAAATAAAAAGCTCAATTATATAATTAGACATAGTTTCCCACAATGATAGGAAATTAAATTATAAACTTATAAATAAAAAATTTATTACCTAAGAAAACATTAAACAAAAGAACTAAATAGCTTAGCATTCGACCATATGAACAATAATAATTAGGAAAGGAAACCATGTCAATAACGTTTGAAAAGGAAAGTAATGGCCTAAGCTATTCAAAATGAAAGCAAATGAAATTAACCTAAGCTGTTGAAAATGAAAGCAAATGAAATTAAGGAACAAAGCCAAAAGCTAAAGGAAAACCCAAGGTAATGGCCAATAAAGTAAGATTTTGCAACTGCAATTTCTAAGGGGATCTTCCCCTTTTGTCAAAGCCATCCCCACCAAGCAAGGATTTCATCCATGTGTTAATGCCAACTTCACTTGAAAAGCTTCCAATAAGGGTGTTCCAGTTTTGTTGCTATTGAAAATGTCAAGAAGTGCCACACAATCACGTGGTCAAAAGGTCTCAAAGGAAGGCTGCCAACGTCCCCACCAAGAAGCTTATTAGTTTTCCACTTTTTCCAAAGATTGAAGCTTTCTTACTCTCTTGGAAATCAAGATGCAAGGAGCCTCACCTAGATAAAGTAGAAAGAAACGTCAACTATCCTCTCATTAGCTATCTCTCTAGATTTCTCTTGATGGAAGCTTTTAATTTTTTTATCTTTATTTTGCTGCCTCCTTTCTCTTTTTGGGAGTGTTCTGGTGAATGTCTTTTATGGAAAGCCCCAACCTCACCCTTTTTGTTTCCTCTCTTGACTGCATCTATGGATAGCTTCTTAATGTTTTTGTCTCTTCTAACCCTTAGGGTTTCTTTTCTTCCAGGATAAGAAAGGCCCACTTAAACGTTTGTGCTTTTGTCGTTTTATTCTCCTTACTTTTTAATCCATAGGTTGTGTTTTATGACCAAAGAGTTGTGGAAAACTCCTCTTTTATATGTTCCATGTGTTGCCTTTTCATTTAACAAGGACGACACCTCTCCTTTGAGTCCATGTGATGCCATTTCATATGTATGAATTAAATTTGCTACTACAATTTTGGAGAAGCAAATCACTTATCCTCCCCTCCAAGAGTAAGTCATGTTTTATGCTCCTCTTTAAAGCCATTTGATTCCGTTTTTAACAAGGAAAGCTTTTCCTCTTTCAACATTTGATTGGTCTTTTCTTAATCCATAATTTGGATTTTTGGTCTTTTCTTTTCCAAACTTCATGTTTTGATCCATATCTTGTGCTAAGATAATAAACCTATCATTAAGTATAACATAACATAAACTGAGTTCTTTTATATAAAAAATAATAATTAATTAAAATGAAAAAACATCTAAAAACTTAACCATATTCATTCCTATCAAATTCCCCACACTTGAACTATTACCTATTCTTAAGCAATTCAAACATAACCAAAATATTCTATCAATTTGTTTTCAAAGAAACCAAGTGCATGCAATTTTTTAAACTTTGGAAAACTCAAACATTAAGCTACTACACATATCATAATTGTTTTTCATCAGTACATATAAACAAAGTCAAATGAAGACACCATTGATCAAAGGTAAGCAAAAAATCAAGATAGATTTTCCTCATGGAATCCACTCGTTTCATTAAACTTTGTTTAGGTCTTGGTGGTAAGCTTGCAAATTCACGAATTATCTTCTACCTAGATTACACTCTATCTTGGCTCAAAATGGCTTTTACTCAGGTTATAATTGGGTGTGCGATAAGGTAAGGAAAAAAGGGTCAAAGGGTTACTCACAAGTATTCACAAAGTACTATGTAAAAAGGGACAACCAAATACAAATTTTGAGATATGCATGTGAATATAATGGACCACTCATTACTTACTACTATTACTTTTTTTATTCTTTCTTTTTTTTCTCTCTCTTTTTTTTATTTTCCCTTTTTTTATGACACTCTAAAAACAAGAAGACAATGGTAGTAAATAAATACAAAACATCAATGGAAACCATCTCAAATCATCCCAGAATAACATGTAAGATCAAAAGTATATAGACCAAATGCTCACTTAGTACTTCATTATACTTGTAATCGGGTCAGGCTCATATGGTTTTGGTTTTTAAGGTGTTTAATTTAAAAACAAACAAGGTTAAAGGCTCAAAGGGGTTTGCAAGGGAAAAATGAATTTATGAGTAATTTAAGCTAAGGGGTTCAAAGCAAAGAGGGCCTTAATCATTTCCATATAACAGACATCTCGTAGTTTTAAATTTTTTCAATGCAAGTTTTAAAGGTAATCTTTATAGGAAGCATAACACACAACAAAGAAAATGAAATGACTGGAATGTAGTCATGTAAGCTCAATGCCTCACAGAAACTATTTACAAAAAGAAAAAAAACACACAAACAAAAGGATATGATTGGGATAGCTCCCAACAAGAACTTATTTAAGGTCATAAGCTTGAAACTTGTTTGTTCGTGCCTCCACCCGCATCAAAAGGAACAACGAATGCCACCTGTGAATGACACACATGGGTAAAGGATCCAACTTCATCCACCTTTACAGCTGACTCACAATAAGCTTGATGTCACTTATCCTTGGAGATATTAAACATGATGACTTGTCCAATGCTCTCCATTTTCATCTCCTCCTTGTCAACATCGATCACTGTATAGGATGTCTTCAGAAATGGCCTTCCCAACAAAATAGGAGACTTTACGTCCTTTATATCGACGACATAGAAATCTGTAGGGAACACAAGATCCTAAACCTACACCAAGACATCCTCAAATACCCTATTAGGGTAAATATTAGAGCCATCAGCTAAAAGAAGGATAACACAAGTAACTTTTAAAGAATCTGACTTTAGAGTAATAAAAATAAATAATGGCATGAAGTTCACTAAAGCTGCTAAGTCTAACAAGCATTTTTCAAAACTCATGTTACCAATGGTCTAAAGGATGGTAAAAGTACTTGGATCCTTGAACTTAGGGGTAGTTATTGCTTTAGAACTGTTGATATGTTTCCCCCTATAGTGATCTTCTCATCGGCCTCCAGTTTCTACTTGTTGGTACATAACTACTTCAAGAACTTAGCGTATCATGGAATTTACTTGATGGCTTCCAGAAGAGGTATATTCACTTGCACATTATAGAAAATATCTAATACCACTTTCTCCTTCTCCTCTTGCTTGGTCTTGGCTATCCTATAAGACAATGGAGCAAGAAGTGGCTTAGGTATAATAGGTTATGAGGAACATATCTTAGGAGGGTTGTCTTCCTTTCTTTTTACAAGTTTGGTTTCCTTGACTTTTACTTGCTTCTCCTTTATCTTCAATGGCCCTTTGACCTACTTGTCACTTCTTAGAGTTATGGCACAAACATCCCCTTTTGGGTTCCCCTCAAGCTGGCTAGGAAGTTATGTTGAACTTTGAGCCTAAAGGTTGCCTACTATATTAGCCAACTGACTCACCTAGTTTCCAAATTCTTCAGACCACTCCTCACTTCCTCCAGAAATTGAAGAGTTCTTGTAGCTAAACTCTTGACAATTTCTTCCAAAGACATACCTCAAGATGGTTGTGGTGGTGGTGGAGGAGATGGTCTTGGTTGGAATTGTGGTTGGTGCTGCTAAAAACTTGGTGGGGCATGGAATCCTTATTGTTCTTGTTAATAGGTAGGTGGGCACACATTGGAGCTACTTTCTTGTTGTTGGGTGCCATATCTTAAGTTTGGATGATCCTTCCAATTAGGATTGTAGGTAGAAGCAAAAGGACCATACCTTTGCTATTGTCCTTGGAACCCACCAACTATATTAACCTACTATCATCCTGCAAAGAAGGACAACTGTCTATTTTATGAACAGCTAAAGAATAAATGTCACTTAACTTCATAGGTCCCTTGCCCATCACTGCTTTCTAGACCAGTGATGTTAAGTTGATGACTTGATGCTCTAGCTTGGAAATGGAAACTTTCTATAGTTGTTTTGTTAAGAATGAGGCACTGCTATGATTTCTCCAATACATGGAATTTGCTACCATTGTCACTATCAAGTTCCTAGCATCCTCTAGCGTTATGTCTACCAAGGCTCCACTGCTTAAAGCGTCTATCATATTCCTGTCCAAAGCAAGCAAACCTTTATTGAAATATTGAATTAACAACTATTCATTTATTGGATGGTTTCGAAAACTATTGTAGAGCTTCTTAAAGTTCTCCCAATACTTGTGCAAGGACTCCCTTATATCTTGTCGAATGCCATAGATCTCCTTCCAAATGTTAGTGGCTCTTAAGCAGGGAAGTATGTCTCTAAAAATGTCTGCTACATTTGCTCCCATAAGTTGACCAAGCCTATGGGTAAGTTATACAACCACACCTTGGCTACATCTGCTAAGGCAAAGGGAAATGCCTTTAGCTTGAGTTGTTTCACTAAGACTCCCACTGCCTTTATACTCGAGCATGAAATGTATAACTCCCTTAAGAACTTGTTTGGTTTGTGATATACCCTGATCCTAATGAACTGATGTCTCGCAAACGTATAAAAGTAGGTAAGGCACGAATTAATCCAAGTTTAATATCAAATTTTGGCTTATCATCTGAATAATTAATAAAAAGCAAGATGGGATTAAAAGTATGAGATGTAAGCTCCTCTAATGTCCTTTAATAATGCTCATGGTCTATTATGCTTCATCCTCCTTTGTGAACTCATCTGAATGTTCTTTAACTTCTTCTTCAAAAGTTATGGAACTACTGTTGTCTAGAAGTTGTGTATGGCTTGCTCTCTCTGTGTGACAAAACATTGTATGACCTGCAATAGGAGAAAAAGAGAACAGGCTAGGTGTAGAAAATAATAAACCTTTGTTTTCCTCAGCAAATTTTCACAAAATAATATGCTTATAGGAACTATGTGACATACAAAACTAACGGAAGAACGATAAATATCAATAAAAAAATAAAGACAACGTAGGAAACAACAAATAATATGCACAAGCTCCTCGATAATGGGGCCAAATTTTAGGTGAGTTCGTTGCAAACTACCAAATGATAATACTTAACTAAACCTCAAACCAGAAGGAGATAGAATGTTAATACTATTACAAATGTTGCAACGATAACAAAACAAAAAACTTTGAAGAAGATTAAAGCTAAACTAAGCTATCATGCAAATAATGAAATCAAAAGACTAACACAAAGCAATGAACAAAAAGGAATACTAGTACTAATAAAGAAATGGGCTAAAGGTATTTTTGGGATTCTGGGATAATTATTTATCCTTGAATTTGGATAAAAGGTGCTCTAGTGTTAGGCCTTGGTTTTAATGTATTTTCATATGAATTTGGTCCAATTTTAAGGCACATTACTTCCAATTTGTTGTTAAAATGCTTAATTGTTTTTATAAATGATATACAATGCAGACGGAAGCCAAAAAGTGGAGAAAAGATAAAAAAAAGGTTAGCAAAATTTTCAATCTATAGAACTAATATGGTGGTAGCAACAAGCCTGCTGTTGTGCTTAGCAGACCACCATCTTACTCTCAAAACAGAGGACCTAAACTATAATTTTATAACCTATTATTATACTCTTTTTAAGTGTCATTGTGGTACCTGTCATATAAAAAAAGCTACAACATGGTCCTCCACTTGCTGTAACTTGGTCAACTTATTCCTACTTATAACTAAAATAGATAAGAAGACTCAAACATTAATTTTGAGGCAGCTAACACAAATTTTAAAAGGGAATTCAGATCAAACAACTAGTTCTGTTCTTCTTTCCTTAGTTTTAAGGTTTTTCTTTTCTTTTTTTCTCACAGACAACTAGTTTTGTTCTTCTTTCCTTAGTTTTAAGGTTTTTCTTTTCTTTTTTTCTCAAAGCCTTTATAGATTGTAATTTTAGGTGTTTTGAGGATTCAAGGGAGCTGATTCACGTGTTGGTAAGATGTCTATCACTTTGTATAATCATTTGATGCTTCCTAAACATTAAATTACATTTTTTGTTCTCCTTTATTCATATATATGCAAGAATATGTCTTTTTTTATTTAATATGATTTTTTCTTGATTATGTATGATTTTTTAAGTTGAAATTTAGCTAACGACAAGTTCTTAAATGCCTTGAGTGATCTTTTATCATATTATTGGATGATAATCTTTGTTTATTTGAGTTCATAATGCTTATTCTAAGTTGGCCACTTAGAATATGATTAAAGATGATTAAAGATCTGATAATCTCTACTTTCATCATTAGAAAATTCAGTAAACAACGGGTTTAATTCAAGGATTCGAGAAATCTATCTTATTAACATGAGGGAACTAATCTTGAATATGGTTTTTAGGATTAGAAATTCCTAAACTTTAAGCTGACTTCGTAGATTTATAAGTGGACAAAATAATAAACTAAGAATGTTAGAGAAAAGGCAATGACTTAACCATAGCTTTGTCTTGAATTATTAAAGATCTTATATTAGAAAATCCAATCCATTTCATAACGTACTTATGTCATTTAGGCCTAGTCCTTAGCAAATTAATCATTTGGTAATCCTTAGATCACTAGGACTGCAATTGCAAAGTAGGAAGTTTTTATGTTTTTTTAGGTTTATCTAACCCTTTAGTTTTAGTAATATAGAGTTCCTTAGATAATTATAATTCAATTGACTTGGTATTCATACATTTTTTCTATGCGTTCAAAATTCTGAAGTCTTAAATGTGCTCCCCTTTATTACTTGCAACCAGTACACTGCCGTTATGTTGATTTCGATTTGAATTGGAATTGCATGTGAATCTATTGAATAATTTGAGGATAATTAGTGATACCAAATCAACTAAGTAAGTTTTTGGTGCCATTACCGGGGAAAATAAGTGTGATATTAGGAAAATATTGGTGTCAATTACTCTAGGGCATAAATATTGTTTATATTGTTTATGACTATGTTTTCCTTTACTTTTCTTTCTTATGGACTTGTTTGTTTCTATTTTCTTGTTTTTTTTTTCATTTGATTTATATTGCTTTAAATTAATTCAGAAATGGAGCATCATGAGCATTTAAATTTCTAACCTCATAAAGAATAACCATGTTGGAATTGATTATGAATACTTGGAGTGGTCTTAAGTCTAGTATTCTTTAGCCTACGATAGACTCATATGATTTGGCTATCATTTCATTGATAAGGGGTTTTTAGTTTAGTGGTTCATCTTTAGAAAATCCAGATGATCATTTGTGAAATTTTATAGATATTTGTGATCTCTATAGAAGTCCTAGTATTTTAGATGATGCCCTTAAACTTAGATTATTCCATTTTCTTTTAAAGATAGAGCTCGCGCATGGTTAAACACTTTCTAGCCTAATTCCATCACAACTTCGGATTATCCTACAAATCACTTTTTATCTAAATTCTTTCCATTAGCTATGATAACAAAATTGAAATCTTTGATTTCATCATTTGAGCAATATGAGCGTTAAAGTTAAAGTATTGGGAGCGATTTTGAGAGTTAATTATTTCCTGTCCAACTAATAATTTTAATATTTGTGACCACATGCATATCTTTTATCAATGACTCACCAATTCCACTCATAGTTTCATAGATGCTATAGTGGGTGTTACCTCGATGAGAAAAACTCCAAGTGAAGCATATAGGCTAATTGAAGACATGGCATCTAATACCTTTCAATATGATTCATAGCCTTTTCTTAGGCAACCATTTAAAGTTCAAGCCATTAATAATGTCATATGTTTACAAGATCAAATGGTAGACCTTAGGAAGCAATTGGAAAATTTACAATCTCAAATTAGTAATAACATGTTCCAAAGTCAAATAAATTGTGATTTTTGTGGTAGTTCCTTACATGATTCTCTAGATTGTCATGTAAGACATTCTTATGCCCCTACTCCTATTCAAGACTCTTATCCTTCTCTTCAACGTAGCAATGACTCTTATAATCCTTCTAGGGTAAGTTGCCTCAATTTTCCATGCAACAATCCTTCAGACTACCAATACCCTAATGCCCCTCCCCTGCCTAATGCACCTTCACCAAAAAAATCTAATTCTGAAGATATAGTGATGAAACCTATCCAAAGAAATGAGTCTGGAATGACAATTTATGAAAATTACAGTCAGCATTTAAAGACCCAAGTCAGTTAGAGTGCATAGATTTTAGATGACTGGATATCCAAACCTTTACTTTTTAGCCTGAACCTACTTATAGAGAGCATGTTATGGCCATCACTATAACTTCTAGTCGTGAAGTGGAGAGTGTAGGTGTAGAATATAGTGATGAGGAAGTGATGGAAACTGAAAATTTCTTAACTCAACCTAGGTTATTTAATGAACCTGATGTCCAATCTTATCAACTTATGATCTATTTTCTCCAGGAACTAAATGTTAAGTTTAGGAAAGCTTCCCATTTATTTTGGAAATTGTACTTTCCATGTGATAGTGAATCTCAAATAGAATAGCATCTAACTAGAAATCAAGCCATTGAAGCAGAGTTGGAATTTTCTTATCCCAATTGGAAAGAGGCTTTACTCAATACAATTCAACCAATGCCTCCATCTATCGTACATGAAAATTTTGTATCCGAACACTATGTTTTTGGAGCTTTAGATATGGATAGTGATGATGACGAGCTTTTGAGTAATTTGATGTGAACTTTATTCATTATCAAAAAATTTTTGAATTTTTTAGAAGTCAAGGGGTTGAAAGTTTAGATGATAGTTTAGATAATGCTGAAAATGTTTTTTGCTTCTATGTTTCATGATCACTTGGATGATGATAATCTCGATTTCATTGGTGTTAAGGATGATCTTAAGGGGAAGACCAGGTTTTTAAAGTTCTAGAAGTTGAAAATCATGATTAAGTTGTTCAGAAGAATGAGGTTGAATATGTAAAAAAAATTGAATTCATTGACTTTATTTGGGTTCTTACTTTCAATCATAGGCTCGACATGGTAATTCAAGACTTTTTACCATGGAATTTTAAAAGTCAATAGTGGTATTTCATGAAGGGTAAGGTTCCAAATTTTACAAATCAAGTGAGTGTTTTAAGAGCTTTTAAAAAATTAACCTCTTTTGACTCTAAAGAGCATGTAGTAAAAATGTTGTATTCTGGGTTAAAGTTTAGTATGAAAATTCCCTAACCTTAAGGTCCAGCTAAAAAACCTTTAAAAAACACTTGCTGGGAGGCAACCCAACAGTAGTAGTAGGTTTTAGTGTGTTTGATTTGTTTTCTTTTGTTTCATTTTTGTGCTCATTATTATTCATTAATCATATTTACTTTATGAAACATAGTTTATTTATCTAGTTTCTAGTGCTTCCATTCTCTTTTATTGCATTTGTAGGTGTTATCTTCACTCTTTGATATTTTAAGGAACAAGTTTTCACATGAAACTTTAATGGCCCTTAAGTGATTTTAGCCTTTTATTTGAGTGCTTCCTATTCCTTATCCCTCATTTTTGTGCTTTCATGTCACTTTATGAACATTGAGACAATGATTAATTTAAATGTGGGAGAGGTAATGGTTTTATCACACTTATGTTTTATCTATTCTAAATCACATCATTTTAACATCTTTTCCAAATAATCTCTCATTTATGAAAAACAATTTCAAATTTAATGCCTTTCATTAACATTTTTCCTTTTGATTTCGTCTAGTTTGATGTTTTGGGATGTTATATTATTAGTTAAACATGATTATTAACAAGGAACTTTGATGGTTTCATATTTTTGGATTATAGTTATTTGATAAGCATTATGAGTTTCCATGTATAAAATGCATATCCCTAAAGCTTTTTGTGACTTCTTTTAGCATTTTCATATCTAGCTTAATTCAAAATCAAATTCCATGAAAATTTTTAAAAACAATAAATTTTAAAAAATTGTGAAAAATGAAACATTGTGCTTAAATTGTGAAAATGTGGCCAATGTTTATTCACTTAGTTGGCTTCAAACCAATTGGTTGAAGTTTATGAGTGCCTTTAATAACCAATTGATGTGAGGTGACTTAATTAAAGTACTAAGGATGTTTATGACAAAATTTTTGTCTTCGTGTAATAAGATTAAATGACCTCTTAATCAAGCCTTAAAAGCTTACAAATATTCTTAAGTTTATGCTTAATGGTTAAAAGGGTGTGAATTTGCTTAACAAATAAGTCATTTCGCTTTATGCATATTCATTTTATGCATAGAAATCATTTGATGTAAGTTAGACTGAAGGTTGAAAGAATATGAAGTAATATGAAATTATTTGTTAATTACATGTTTAATTAATCCTATAGCATCTTGATGATTTGTTTGATGATTGAATAATTAAGAAAAGGTGCCAATGATTGGGTTTGATAAATTAAGCAAGTTTTCCTATGCTTATATGTTATTTTGAGATAGATGATTTAATTATTTGCTTAAGGATAAGCAAAAGGTAAGTGTTGTGGAGTTGCTAGGCCTTGGTTTTAATTTATTTTCATATAAATTTGATTCAATTATAAGACACATTGCTTCCAATTTGTTGTTAAAATGCTTAATTATATTTCTAAATGTTCTACAATGTAGGTGAAAGCCAAAAAGTGGAGAAAAGATAAAAAAAATTTGGCAAAATTGTCAATATACAGGACTAATAAGGCAGTAGTAGCAAACCTACCGTTGTGTTCAATAGACCATCGTTTTACTTTCGAAGCAAAAGACCTAAATTAAATTTTCATAGCCCACTATTACACTCCTTTTAAGTGTTGTTATACTACCAGTCACATGGAAAACATCTGTAACTTGCTCCTCTACTTGCTATAACTTTCCCAACTTGTTCGTACTTGCAGCTAACATATATAAGTAGACTTAGGGGATATTTAGCTGGGTTATCGGTTGTGATTTTTTGTTGTGATTGTTGTGTTTTTGTATTGGTTATTGTGTTTTATTTTTCGATTTTGGTGCTATATTAGTGTGTTTTCATTATAAATTTTTTTGTTAAAAAAACAATAAACCAAAAAAAAACAAAACAAATTTAAACAAGGCCTTAGATATCAATTTTAAAGTAGTTAACTCAGATTTGAAATGAGAATTCAAATCAAACATCTAGTTCTCTTCTTCTTTCCATAGTTTTTAGATTTTTCTCTTCTTTTTCTTTTCCAGCCTTTATAGATTATAATTTTAAGTTTTTTTGAGGATTCAAGGGAGTTAATTCACTTGTTGGTAAGTTATTTATCAATTTGTATCATCATTTGGAACTTCCTAAATATTAAATTACTTGTTTTGTACTCGTTTGTTAATATATATGCAAGAATATGGTTGTTTTGATTCAATTTGATTTTTTTTCTTTATTTATGTTGTTTTAAGCTAAAATTTAGCTAAGGACAACTTCTTTAATGTCTTGAGTGAGTGTTTATCAAATGATTGGATGATAATCTTTGTTTATTTGAGTTTATAATGATTATTTCATGTTGGCCACTTAAAATATGATTAAAGATGATTCAAGATTCGATAATCTCTACTTTGATCATTAGAAAATTCAGTAAACAACATGTTTTAATTCAAGGATTTGAGAAATCTACCTTGATTATCATGAGGGCACTAATATTAGCTATATTTTTTAAGATTAGAACTTCCTAATATTTAAGCTTAATTCTTAAATTTGTGAGTCAACCAAATCATAAACTAAGAATATTAGAGCAAAGCCAATATCCTAATCATAACTTTGATTTGATTTAGTGAAGGCCTTAGATTACAAATTCTAATCCATTTCATAACTTACTTAAGTCATTTAGGTCTAGTCCTTAGCAAATTAATCATTTGGTAATCCTTGGATCACTTAGAATGCAATTGTAATCCAATTACCTTAGTATTCACACATTTTCTCTGTGATTTTAACATTCCAAGTCTTAAATTTGCTCCACTTTATTACATGAGACTAGTAAGTTTTCGTTTTGTTGAATTATATTTAAATTGGAATTATATGTTAATTTATTGATTAATTTGAGGATAATTAGTGCTACCAAATCAACTTAGCAAGCCAAGGTGCTAGCCTATAAATTTGAACAAGCTCTCAAACCTTTATTTCCCCTATCTTGGGTAAATTTAATAGGCTTTACAAATGCACCTTTCTTACTGTAACCTAAAACATGCTTCTAGATTTAATAGTGAAGACGCGTTATATACTACAGAATGACTAACTTAAGCCACTAACATATAAGCTCGAAAAGTGTACCTAAAGCTTTGGAACCCTAGACTTATTGGTTAAGTATCCTAAAAAACCAACTAACCTATTGCTACTTTTAAGAAATTGTCAATTACAATTACGTATTCTTTGCTCAATTCTAGCATTCAAATTAGGAAATCAAGCTTTTCTGCTCTCTTGGAAATCAAGAAGCAAACGGACCCACGTAGACAAAGTAGAAAGCAATGTCCACTATCTTCGTGTTAGCTCTCTCTCCAGATTTCTGAAGATGGAAGCTCTTAATTGTTTTTGTCGTTTACTTGGATGCCTCCTCTCTCCTTTGTGAGTGTTCTACCAAGTGTCTCATATGGAAAGCTCCCCCATTTTTTATCTCTTCTCTTTGCTATATCCATAGACAACTCTTTAATTTTTTTTTGTCTCTTCTCTCCCCTTAGGGTTCTATGTCTTTTAAGATAAGAAAGGCCCCCTTAAATGTTTCTTTTTTTACCGTTTTATGCTCCTTGCTTTTTAATCCATGTGCTGAATTTTATGACCGAAGAGCTATGGAGAGGTCCTCATTGAAATGCTCCATGTGCTACAGTTTAATTTAAGAAGGAACGATCCTCTCCTTTGAGTCCATGTGATGTCATTTTATGTGTCTTGAATTAAATTAGCTGCTACCATTTTAGAGAAGCAACTCACTTGTCCTCCCCTCCAAGAGTAAATCACGTTTTATGCTTCTCTTTAAAGACATTTGATACCATTTTGACAAGGAAAGCTTACCTCATAAAAAGTTTGATTGGTTGTTTCTTAATATATAATTTGGCTTTTTGCTCTTTTCTTTTCCAAACTTAAGGTTTTGATCTATATCTTGTGCTAAGATAATAAATTGATCATTAAGTACAATATAAAAAAAATTGAGTATTTTTATATACAAAATAATAATGAATTCAAATGAAATATCATATAAAAACTTAAGCAAATTCATTCCTATAAGCTATAAATCTAGACCACCAATGGTAGTCTATAGTTGATCAACAACGATTCAACTAAACCATCATTAAAAGTCGCAACCTAGACCCTCATTAGTGGTTTAGAAAACCACCTTTGAGGGATAATTGAACCATTGATGGGCACTATATTAGCAAAAAAAAATAAGGGTAGATCAAACTTTTCCTTATCTAGACATCTCCATCCATAAATTTGGAATATGTAAAGATGAAAGAAGGCCTAGAGGAGGAGTTTTCATTCCTTTTTAGGTAGTTTTCTATTTTCTTCTTCTTTTCCATTGATTTTGGTATTTTTATCCTCTCCTTTACTTTATAACTAGAGATTAGTGATAAATAATTTAGCTAAAGCTTTAGATAATTGGTTTTCAATTTG